>DF242466.1:7255-56485 GCA_000507305.1 Breviolum minutum Mf 1.05b.01
CCAGCACGTGGACACAAAACGCAACGCAACCTAGGACAAGAAACAGTCAAACACCACTGCTTCTCCACGAACATACAAATGCAAACCTACGTGTCGCCTACGCCCTTCTTTTCGCCTCCCCCTCGAAAAAGGCGAGGGGTCGGCGGATAGCGACCTCACACGAGTTTTCACTCCAACTGGTGGTGATTGTAAGGGAAATCCCCTTTTTTCAGAGAAATCTAGCTTAAGTATTGTGACATATTATAATTTGGCCAGATGAATGAAGATGTATCTCGAATCTCCTATTGAAGATGGTGATTTTCCATGGCCATGTTCATGTTTTTTTATTTTTATTTTTTTTGGGGGGGAAACATATATGACCCGATTTTGATGAGAATGTTTGACGGCCTCCCATGTTTTTTTGTAGCTCCGAAAGGTGTATTCTAAAATGTGAGGATGACAATCTGGATGGAAATGTCTAATCCTCCTGGTCTTTTACTACTTTTATCATGCTTAGGATGCAGAACCCAACAGCCCTTGATAGGTTGCAATCCCCAAGTGAAATCCGTCTGGGGGCCCGGTGGGAAGTTCACAGTTGCAGACAGTCATTGTTCGAAATGTTCACTAATTGGTTATGCATTTGTTTAAGGCAAGCTGGCCAAAGTAGAAGGGAATGCCACTACAGTGGTCACTACAGCAAGAGAGGCTGGGCATCAACATTGAAGAAATCATGGCACCGTCAAAATGGATTAAAACACCCAAAGGACTAGCCATTTGCAGTGCTTTGAGCCACGATACATTGTTACGGTCAAAGGGCTTCATTTGGTCTGGCTTCATGCCGGACGTGTTTCAAGTTCTTATGGGCCCTCAAATCTAGGTGGTACCCTTACCCAAATTCATCATACTTTTTTTTTGCTATCTTGAGACATGACACCTAACCCCTGTGGTTGCATATTTGCCACAGGAAAATGGTCAAATTCTTCACCCTTATGACTTTGCAGATCTGGAGGGAAGCTGGGAGGTTGTGCCTGGAACTTGGCCGCCAAAGCGATGAATTTCGGGAGGTGCACATTTTGTCTGAACATTTTTGTGTCACTTCATAAATCTCAAGGAAACTCACAGGAAAAAAAACCTTGAAGAGATGTTGGGCCTCACAAGAAATGGGAAGGTTTTTTTAAGCACCAACGTTTTTTTTGGGGGCTAGATTGTTTTAGGGCTGCAACTTCTACTGCCTGAGGCCTGACGGTCTCTACTGTGAAAGAATCTTCGGTCGCAAAATGCCGGAGTCCTGGAGTTGTGTTTGATGGGTTTCAACGCCCCAATCCTTGATACTCTTGAAGCATGCCGAAGGTAATCAAGTCGATCAGGAATAAACTTTGAAGTATACAATATAAATACGATATAAGATGATATAAATATATATGATATATATGATTTATATATAAGTCTTTTGAAAGGAAATTGCCTCCCATTTCATATTGAGGACTTACAAGCGCAGAAACAAGCCTGGCTACATTGAGCTTTCATGGCGCCAAACCTCAGTGATTGGAGCTGGAGATTTTTCGGTGATAATTGTGGGGTACAATTGGAACGCCTGGTAGGCCTGCATCGCATGTGTGGTTCTCTGGAAACGGTGGGGGGACCTAGTGAAGAGTTGTACCTTTTTTTGCCACCCAACGAAAAAATTCCCAAAGCTATTGAGGCAAGCTGGGCAAAGCAGCTTGCATGCTTGGTCATGGTCCCAGTGTGAGCATGCAAAATGTATTTATTGATGCCTTTGTCATGTTTGCCATGAATTCACAGAGAAGGCATGAAGCCAAGCACTCTTCTTAAATGATAAATTGCCAGGAAAGTCAGAGTTCTTTCGTCAATGGTCCAAACTGCTATTGTTTTCCTATTAAGACTTATAGTCACAATCTCCCCTTCCAAAAGTTTTGTACTGCAATTGCATCTTGTAAATGTAGACATACGATATAAGTCAATATACTATACATTATTATATTATATTATTGTGCACGTACATTAATATTGTATATACAGTAATTGAATTGTTTCTTTTGGGGGGTCATTCCCAACCCCCCATGAGGGTATGCGCATATTTTTTTTGGACTCGGACCTGGCTTGCCTTGCCCATTTGTTCGCCAGGTTGCAAGGCCAGTTCCATCTTTTCCGTGCGGCGGTTGCAGCCTCAAAGTCGAAAAAACATGCCATGCCACATTGACAGATGAAAGAAGGGCACGTGGTTTTGTTGGTTGGGTTTATATAGGGGATGAAATCCTACCCAGGTATATTGATTGTAATAAACATAATAAACCATTATAAGGATTTTGGTAATTCGTGGACCTTCCTGAAGCTTTCCAAACCCTTAATCCTTTGGTGACCTGAAATTGATCAAAGCATTGCTATCACTTTAAGAACCGATGGCTGAACAAAACAACTTCCCCACGAAAAGGATATGTTTTTCAAACTCTATTTGAGGAAGGGATTCAATCCCTAGGATTCTCAAACACAAACACAAACACCGTTGAAAAATGGAGGTCGGCCTCAACCTCAGGATATGTTCGCAACATCTAATTGACAAGGCTGAAGGGATGAGTATTTTTTTCACACAACAAACAACAAACAACAAGCAACAACCAGCAAACAACAAGAACAACAAGAACAAGAACAAGAACAAGAACAAGAACAACAACAACAACAAGAACAAGAACAACAACAACAACAACAACAACAACAACAACAACAACAAACAACAAGCAACAAACAACAACCAACAACCAACGACCAACAACAAGAGACCCATTTTGTTGCTGAGGTACACCAACGACATTTTCCTGGGTGAATGGGTCGCGCCACGCCTTGGGCCTTTGATGGATCCCGTGACAAAAGGACCCAAGGCACGGTGAAGAAGTTGTGGAACGATGTGAACGGCTTGGAGGGGTGGGTTTCCTGGCTTTGGAAGATAAGGTTTATAGTTTTTCTGTATGACCTTTGGGAATGTTTGGAATGAACCTTTGGATTTTTTTGTGACATGGAAATTCTATGATTGAATACTATATTAATGTATATCTAAGTATACAAACATATACTCATTCATTTCATATTTCAATGGTATTGTATGGTGTAATGCGGCGAGATTATGCAAGCACTTCGAACGATGAAAAGGTTGCCCTGTTCCTATTCAGCTTTCAATTCTGCACAGGTTGCTGGCATTGGTAGTCCTGTTGCTGCTGCAGAAGTCGGGAGCCAAAAAAATCAGCTGTTGGATCTTGCAGTTGTTGGGACCTTACATAAGATCAAGCATTGGAATGTAACCAATAAAAGCCATACAATCAAAGTTACATCAAATTTTGTTGGGCAGCGAAACTGCTAGCAATATGTGACTAGAAGCTGATATGTCTAGTTTCATCTGACACGGCCAATGTAGCCAATAGTGTCACCATGGTGTCACCTATGATTTGTAGCACAGCAACCCCGCGGCAAATTTCGAGGCACCGGTGTTGAAACACTTCAGACTTCAGGACGAGGTGCGGACATCGGGACATGTCACGTGCTCGTCCACCACCGAAGATGCCTTTTGACAAATTTCGTGTGGCCTACATTTACATGTTGTGATAGGATGATGCCGAGATTGTCAAAGAGGAGCTGCATTGGTTCAGTTTGGCAGGGAAAAATCACCATGATAAATACCCAACATCATGTTTTGAATCATTAAATGTACTTTTCACTCTGGTAATACGATGTCGTAATACCTTGCAAGCATTGACCCCCTCCATTCCACTGGTCCTACATTTCTGCCTGGTAGACCGACCCACCAGGAGCTTGGATCCTTGTCGAGAGAAGAGTATACCATTGGGCAGTTGCTCAAGGCAACCTCCCTTGGTGGCGTTGGATCCTGGATCCCCTATAGTAAGGATTATATGGAGATTATATATAAGCCATTATAGTAAGGATTCCCCTATCAACCAACCAGTACAACTATAGGAATGGAAAATTAAACCTGTAGGGTTTTGGGAATAACTGCTCATGTTCCAGGTGGTGGCAACTCAAAGATGTTTTATTTTCACCCCAAACACTGGGGAAATGATCCAATTTGGCAAGCATATTTTTCAAATGGGTTGGTTCAACCACCAACCAGATTGGCATTTGAGAGTTGCTATATTTTCCATATTTTACCATTGTGTCTATAAAATGCCACCATTTTTATAGATGCGGAAAACTGACATTTGACAGATTTGTATCGAAATATGAAGGTTCTAGGACAGTATTCCTCTGATTTCAACTGAAATTATTAGCTGCCTGGAACATTTTCAACATTTCTGATAGCTGTTGTTTTTAAAAACACCCGGAAAGACGACGGCGATGTTGTTTTGGTAATTTTGTTCGACTCAGCTTCATGGAGCCGTTTTTGAGGCAACCTTGGGGGGTTTTGATCCTTGCGGAACAGTTTTTTTGTTGTTTGTCCTTTTTTTTTGGTTCAGTGCTATATTAAAATTGATATTTGACAAGAAATTCACTTGATACTAATTTTTCATTCACATTTTTAGAATTTTTAAGAAGCAAGTGCTTGAGTTGTTTTTTTCAACATAAAATGGGTGTATTTCCTCAAACCCAAGTGGCCCAGTGGCCCAGTACCGGACAACCTGTGGGGTGAACCCGAGGCCGCCTGCTGTGAGCTCCCAGCTGATGCGGCGCTTTGGATGCATGGATTTGTTGAAAGTTTGGCAGACCAACCAACATCAGGGTATCCCAACAAATTTAGGGGATCCAACATCACTGAAGTGGTTTAAAAGATTTATACCCATTTACTGATCAGATTTCAGAGTATCCAAAATATATAGTTAATTGATGTTAATTGTAAGTCAGTAAATCAATCACATTAAGCCATTGAAATGGATTAAAGTACCATATTTTTACCCGATTTGAAAATATTATCAATCATATTGCTGCATTTTGAGCCCTACATCGTCACTGGTGAAGCAAATAGAGAACAAGATATCAATGATTCGTTATCTTGTTACAGGGATTGCATCACTGTATGGCAACTGCCATACCATTACTTCCCTTTGGATTCTTGATTTCATCTGGGTTAATTCTGACTGCCTGAAACAATTTTTAGAAAATCTCGAGGAACATCACTTGTTCACACCTGGCACCATGAATCACCACGACAGGCATGGAAGCGTGAAACAGCCCAACGAGCGGTTTCCCTCAGAGATGGGTTGGCAGGATCGTTCATGAGCAAGCTGTTTGGGCAACCAAAAATGGCATTAATAGATCTCTCCGTGTTGGAGACTAATCTTTGAGTTTCCCTTCAAGGAACTAATAGAACAGTTCGCCCACTTCTGGAAAAGGAACATCTTCAAAACCATGGGAGGGTCTGATTAAATCCCATCGAGGGTACAATAATTTGACCAAGATATGCCCCACGAGGTGGCCCAACATGATGTGATGCAAGATGACGCGCTCCAATTATTATAGTCAAGTATGAAATGATTTCAATCGATTTGATACGCTAGAATGCTACAATATTTGACATGACATCCTAAAATATAAGAGCATATCAATGATGCTATATGATTGCATTTCGTCTGATTTGAATTTATCCACCTGGAACTGGAAATGATCTTCAATTTGCCCTGATTGCTCTGAGACTTTGAACCCTGAATCTTAGATCTTAGTTTATGAACATCCACCAGATGTATATATGAGACAATTGAGCAATGAAAAAAGGGCCCTGGGTCGTTTAGGGCTAGATAGGAGATAATACTAACATACCCAATTAATGTGGGGATTACACTGAATCAAACCTGCCTTAAGTATCCCTATTAAACCACCAGTATTTCCCCCTCGAATGTCACCCGCAAAAAAGCTTTTAGGAGCTGCCGGGAAAGGTTTTCCCAAGCTGAGAGCATCAGCCATGGGTATCCATGCCTATCCATAGGTTATTCAAGCTTATCATATAGGTTATATACATCCTACATATCATCATATCAGGTACTAGTAGGTTGGAAATTAGGGACACTCCACAAGTTGGGAATGGAAATAGTTCATTGCTATTCTTGAAAAACCAACTAAGGTACTCGTGGCTGTGCAATCACCTGCCTTTGCTGATGTGGATGTTCGTGTGGCTGCCTTAGGTCTCGAAGTCATAAGCAGTTTGATGTTTTTTTTCTATACACGGGGGCACCATGGTGTTCCTGGTATGAAAGGCAAATACTGAGGAAATCAATTTGAAATTCAAGGGCAGTAACTAGAAGTTGGCAATGTTTTCACTATTGGTGGTTTGCCACTTCTTTGAGAAAGGTTGCTTCTGTAGTCCTAAAGACATCTAGAACGATATCTATATAACAGCAACACTTTCCAAGGCATTTGCCAGTGCTTGGTTGGTGAAAAGTCTAACAAACACCGTTTGAGTGTTAGGCGATGGCTTGCTTAGACACTACTCGTACCTACTTGTAGTTTTTACCGTTTCTAGTTGATTTTGAAACAACATCTGGCATCTTCCCTTGCCTTTCCAATGGTGGCTAGGTCATTGCCCGTGGCATTTCCTTGGGTCGGGAGTTGCCACGGATGGTGTCGGGATGCCTGGGTGTTGCCGGGGGGAAACCCGCTTTCAAAGAAATCACTTCCCCCCAAAAAAATACTCAAAAATTAGACTATGGGAGTTGAAATTGTGCAAAAGTTCAGCCTTTTTGGGCTTAACATTTTTAGCCAAAAACAAATCATTTAGGGGACTGAAGTCTTTTGGAGTGTTTTTGGAGTTTTACACATTTGATGAGCAAAAAATTGCGGATTCTTTTTTTTGCCAGGGAGCAGTTTGAAAAGATCCTGCAAAGTTCTCAGGAGACAGGCCTGCTCCCTTGATTTGGTGCACTGCTTTTGGGTGTGTCTCAACATTCATGAAATCATCAGCTTAGTTCATACTGAAACTTTTTGCATGTCAAGCTTTCATGCAATGATGTACCTAGTTGTCATGATCTTGATTGGATGCTGTACCGAATAATTAGGACTTGTATTTGGATGCATGCGCAGTGGCAACAAAACCTTGGGGATGATGGATTGAAAAATACCTGTCTGAGAGAGATTCTGAGCATTTCTTCTTAAATGATCCAATATGGACTTCCTATGAATCAATATGGTAACATATCCCTAACACAGCCAAGTACAAGTTGAATCAACGTGAATCATTTTTTGTCACTCTTCACATGGCCTGTAATAATCTTTTCAGATTTAACTTAATCATTGATACATTCCTTGTAAGATTGGACTTCCACCTTTGGCATGCCAGGCTCAACCACACCTGGCTTTGATGCAGTTGAAGTAGAAAATATCCCTAGGCTCACCGGGGGAAAACCGTTTTTCACTTCAGAACCACCGGATGTTTTCTCAATCGGAAAACCGCTTCGGAATGAACGGATATCAACGGATGTTTTTGCAATTCGTCGCCCCTTTGTTGCAAGGGAGACTCAAATTGACTGGGCCCACAATTTGGATTCAGATGCAGCAAAGTTTTATTTTAAAAGCACAAAAGATGGCGGTTGTTTTCATGTGGATATGCGCAAATTTTAGGGAGATATGCCATACATAGATAGATCTTGAATGTGCTTCAGAATCTCTTACAGCCGCTTACAGCAGCTCCCCTGGCAATCTGCTCCAGCTGTGTTTGTTGAGGTCTTGAAATTCTGAAAGTGGCAAGTTTAGGACATGTGACATCAACCTGCTTTGAAAAAAACTTCTGAGAAATAAATGGGTGGTTCCCAGAGGCAAATAACACGGAGTGCACTAACTAGGACCAGGACCTGTGTACAATTTGAGAGGCGCAAGTAATATGAGAAACACCACTACTTCCTAAGTAATGTGCTATGATAGGATTCAATATCCGAGTTTTCCAGGCACGAGTTGGAGGACATCTTGCAAAGTTTTCAAGATGGACAGGGCATGGGCGCCACAGCATCGGATCGGCTTTGATTTCAAGGAAACTTCACCAATGGTTGGCTTCAATACCTTGGAAACCTTGCTTCCTGCCAAGGCCAAAGTGAACCTGCCTCTACACCAGTGGACGGGGACAGGCCCCTTGAAGGCACGGTGAAGTGCACGGGTCCGTGCTGTTGCTGAACAGCAAAACCTCGCAGTCTTTCACGTTTACCAGTTGATGCAGGGCCAGAAACATCCACAAGAACACCCAGGCAGGTGAAGCTGAAAAACAGCGCAAAAAGCAACAAAAAGATTCACAGCAGATTCACATGTGTTTTACCAGGGGGGAAGCTGTGTTTCTTGGGAAATTATTGGTGCAGCCACCTTCACCATCACCGACATCACCAGGTCCGTTTTGGTGTGCATGGCACTGGAGTCCTTGAAAGAGCTGGGGTGGAACTGTCATGGTTGAACATGCTACATTTGGATGCATCTCAACCATTTGGTGGGCCTCCAAGTCGTATCATGCGGAACATCAATAAAACAATGTTCTAAGAGATTTGGAGGGTTCCCAATTTTGAGACATGTTTGTGCGAGTCTGGGTATAATATCATGTATATAAATATATATTTATATATCTATTCATATTATGTATTGTGGTGTCAACAAATATGACAACATATTCATACATATTCACCAGCCAGTTTCCATGGAAGCCAAAATCACCTGCATGTGGGTTTGCCCCAGTAGCGCATGTCGTTTTCTATCGTTTTCTGTGCTGTTGTATTGCAGGCTTTCAGCCGAACAAGCGGTTGAGTTGCTGCTGGCAGGATTGTCGTCAAGTTCTTAGCTCTACTGAGGGGGGTGACATGGGGCTGTATGCTACCTATCACATCGATATTACCAGAATCCAAGAAAAAACATCCATTCAAGTATGGCACCAACATTCAAACGTAAAGTCATCTTCCAGACCTTGTTGGGAAGTGCTGCCTTATCTGCTACGTTACACTAATATTACATGGTCGGTTTCTGCCGGTACAAACCTTAGGCCTGAAGCAACACCAAACCCTGACTGCAGCCGTTTTCAAAAGGCAGCTCAGGAGGAGAACGGATGCGGTGCAATGATTGACGGTGATTGACTTGTTTTGTCTCAGCTTATCATGCCCATGAATCCAACAGGTATTTGGTGATAGAGGCTTCAATTCGTTGAAAATTTTGGAGGTAGATAGATTCCCGAATATGCCTCGGAGATGTTGTAGGACTTTTACCAGTTCTGGAGATCATTGGCAACGCCCAATTTTGGTGAGATTCTCAGTTTTGTACGACTTTTTGTGCATGTGAGTTACCCTTACCATCCCTTACCCACACAACTATCACAACTTCAGATGGAGACCTCGAAGCCACGTTGGATAATGTCTTGACAGCTCTACGGGGTCAGGCAGGATTCGTTTCATTTTTTTTGGGGGGGTGGTTTTGACGTGGTTTTGGGGACCGAAAAATGGATATAATACAAACAATATGAAAAAACAATATGAAACATGGATTTTTTGGATGGAAAAAAATGAATCAAAATGGTGGCACCAGCTTCAGCAGCATCTGCGCATTCTGAATCGCCAGGTGAAGTTGGAAGATGCAGCCAAAGCTGGTGCAACATGCAAGACTCTGCTGAACCAATTCCTTGCCGCTCAACTGGATCGGATTATTGGATTATTCGCGGGTGGTGTTTTTTTTTGTATTTTTTTTTCAAATGGAGTTTAGTGGAGTTTAGGGGGGAAGACGAAATGATACCTGTAAGGCACTTTAACAACAAAAACAACTAAGGCAAGTTTGAAAGATCAGCTCATCCAAAAGGTACTGATTTGTTGTTTTTAATTTCAGTCCATTGTATTGGTTTAGGATGTTTAGGTGATCATGTCTCCCTTTTTCCATGTGTTTTGTTGTCCTCACCTCTTTTTGGGCCATCAGGTAGCCCTCGACTTGGCATCACGCGCTTTGACCGCCACGTGGGGGAACCATAGGGTGGTGAGGGATACAGATGCGAACCAAATGAACATGGGCATGACTCAAAATTGGGACTGGGAATTATATTCTATATCATATACTGAGTACATGAACATGTATACATACTGCATATGGGTCAATAACGGTTATACTTGTAGCAAATGTATAATATACATACGTATTTATACATTATAGATCATATGATCCTCTCTTAGGTAATTAGAAATGGATATACAGTACAATTCGTAACACAGCAATGGATTCTAGGATATATGTTACTTTCCCAAATTTTGAGACACACCCAGGCTTCTGCGAAGATGTCATAGCGAAAGGAATACTCTTTCCGTCCTTGTCTTCCAACCACGATTTTCTGGGGCGAGCTGCTGGCTTTACGGAGGGCAACGGTACTATGATGTCCTCCGTTCACTTCAAGATTTGTTTTTTTTTCAGATCTGCGACAAGTTCCACTTTTTTCTAAAGAGTCCAGGAATGACTTCTAGTACTGTTGATGGAAGAAATCCTGCACCAGTTGATAGGTTGTTTATCCCACATGATCCCAGTATTTACAAGGCCTTGTACATTTCGGGTGGTGTAGGATTTCTTCCATCAACAGTATGTCCACTTTCTTGAATCTTGAAACAACGTAATTGCAGATTTATCAGCAACGATTTCCTATGTGTTGCAAATCTCATCTTCTCGTTGTCCAGCTTCTGCAAGGCCAGAAGACCAAGAGTCTATGGGAGGTGGGCCTCTTTGTTGCTAGCATTACATCTATGTGTGCATATTTGGGTGTTTCCTTAAATGGTGGTACCCCAAGATCAAAATGGATGGTTTATAATGGAAAACCCTACTAAAATGGATGATTTGGGGTACCACTATTTTCGGAAGCATCCATTTAGTACAAAGACGAGTCATATTACCCATTTGACTTGAGTGGGATTGTGAGGCTTGAATATTAAATGTTGCATTTTCTCAGGTGGAACGTACCATGCTGAAGTTGAAATTTACTCCCCCGAAACTGAACCTGGGACCTGAAAATCACTTGTTTGAAAAGGACAAGTGATCTTCAAAACCTTAGTTTTTTGGGGGATTCCATGTTTAATTAATAAACCGTGGGGGTGTACATTGGCGCTCGTGGCGTTTGTTGCTTGTAAGCTTTCAGGTGGAAGCAGGTTGAGCCGCTACAGGGCCAAAGAACGTGAAGTTTGCTGGTCCAAGCCTCGAATCGTCTGCAAAAAACCATCATTTTTCAAGGGCGAGTTGTTGAACATCGGGGGAGTAAGGGTTCATTTTCCAGCAGGCTATGTTAGATTACCGGGGTGTAGATATAAAAGGTTTTTAAATCCAAATCCAAACTTTTGCAATTCAGCAAATGAAAATATTGATATATTAAATATATAATATATTGTCATCTGTAGATGTTTATGATCTATATCAGCAGGTTTTTATTTTTGCGTTTTTGAAAAAAAACCCATAGGTAGATTCGCTAGCATGTTTTTTTCTTCCACTGTTCATATTACATAGTTTGATTATGGAAGTTGAATCGTTGAGGTTTGTGATGTACTATCCCAGGAACTGCGCATGAAAGCGATTTCTGCTTGAAATAGTAAACCACCAACCTCAAGCACCTCTTATTGGATGATCCTTGAGGTTGAGAACCAATGCATACCAATGCTTTCCAACTACACTACAAACGTAGAACTTAACTTTATAACTGTATAAGCCACATTAACCCACTATGAATCTATTGAGGTTGCAAGCTACCTATACTACTATAAGGTTTTATACATGACATACTCATTGCTTTTGCAAAAAACCGTCCAGTGGCAACTCGTTGGATTATCCCAGCGGTTGATGGTTTTTTCTCCAAGGTATGACACTGGGATGGCTCCTGCGGCTTTTCATTTGCAGGAGAGACAAAGGGTGTCGGCCACATTTGGGTGGGTTGAAATAAAACAAATTTTTGTGGAGTGAAAAGTTTGTAGTGAAGATGAAGATTAACAAAAAACTGCCAAGTCACGTTGTTTTTAAAGTTTCATAATTCATTGATTCATCCATTTTTTTACGTTCACATTGATGACTTGGGGGTTTCCTTGGGGTTGATTTTGAGGGGGGCCATGCCGGCCATAGCCTACCATGGGATTCAGGATGTGGAGCGCTTGGCCGAGAGCGATCTTCCAAGCGCTTTTGCCACAGTCTCATCTGATGCGGCTTGGAGACCTATTTGCTCCACTGAAAGCATCATGTTGGACAGACCTTTTGGTGTTGTTCTTTTAAAATACGAGATATATATGTATATACATACATTTGATTTTTGAAAAAAAAACATTTTGCCAGATCCCTGCAATGTATATAGTTTTTCCGGTGGGTCAGTAAGGTCTTATTTCACAGCTTTTCGAAGAGCTCAGGCCACTTCAAGCCAAGTCAAGATGGAGAATGGTGTTGCCCATCCACAGATTGAGGCACTTTGGATGGGAGGGAAAAATGTCAGTTGCTGCTACCTGAAATTTTTTCATGTCAAGTGTTTCTACCTTTTTGGTCAGTTTTTGTTAAATTTGCATCTCTTTGGAGTGGTTTTCAGCACTTTTTTACCATTGAGTCTTGTTCTGAAAAAACATTCAAGACCAAGGATTTTTCCCCTCCAGAAGCTCTCAGCTTTGCTCATGTTTATATTTTTACCTTCTTGCTGGATGTGAGTGTGCAAGTTAAATCAACCTGAATATCAATTTGATTTGCACTATGTTTTGTTCAATCTGTTTGCACGTTTACATTATCCTTTTTGGTCCTAGGGACCATCACACGTTCTCTTCATTTTGACTTGGGGGAAGATGACTTGCTTGAAACATGTTAACACCATCAACTTGGGTGTCTTTGAGGCCTCATCTACAAAAGGTTTGACTACACCGACCAAGCACAAGAAAAAGATGCCCTTTACCAAGCGGTCCAAAAAAGCAGCCATATTTTATCGGTCTGGGAGCTCAACAAAAAGGCCTTGAGCTGTCGAGATTCCCCCCCCAATGATTCCCATCGTTTGATCGTTATGGATGGGGAAGGCAAGAAAGTCATGAACTCAGAGGATTTCTTTTTACGGCTCATTGTTTTTGATATGATTTGAACATATTTGGGTGTTTCCAAAAATCATGGTACCCCAAAATGGATGGTTTATAAGGGCAAACCCTATTAAAATGGATGATTTGGGGGTACCACTATTTTCGGAAACACCCATATTTGAAATACATTGGTAAATGCATTTTTGGTTAATTGATTGCATGGCCTTGAGATTCTCAACTCAATACAGCTGCAAGCAGCTATCTTCGACAGCTTCAAACGAGGGCAGGTTTTTTATTTTATTAGTCATTAGTCACCATGACATGTGCTTGTCAAAACAAAAAATCCAACAGCCTGTATTACATGTGTAATTTTTCAAGTTGTAAATCTATGTCTAGGTGGTATTTTCAAATATTTTTGGAATTTTCATCCCTAAAATTTGGGGGAAGATTGACCCATTTTGACGTTTCCATATTTTTCAGATGGGTTGAAACTTCAACCACCAACCAGATGCAACGGCAAGGCATCAAGCCCCGAAGGCTACTAGTCGTTGGCACCTTCCGATGCAGGCAGGTTTTTCGTAGCATATGATTGGCGGCTCAATTTTTTTTTGACAGATGGTTAAAAGGGGCAATCTTGCATGTTTATATTTTGATTGATACATTGGAGCCCATTTTTTTGGAGGTTTGTTTCATAACTTGTGTACATCGGCCAGGATGCGACCCGGCCTGGCTGTGCGGGTGGTATGCGACCCTTGCACAAGGGCCAGGCGTGACAAAAGCCTGTTGAGCAGTTGGGTGCAAGCATGGACCGCCCATCGGCTGACCTCCAACAAAAATCGAAGACTTTTGCATGGCTTCCTTCTGAAGAAAAGAAACGCTAGCCTTCTACTATCTTCTACTGGTAGCTCGCAGGGATGAACTGTTCGAACGGAGAGCTGTGCTACAGCAGAATGGAGGGTTTCTTACATTTGGCATCATTTGGCAGGGCAGGGCACAGACCTTTCGCAAGTTTTCATCCGGGTGTATGGAAACCGATCATCAATTACCACTTCAGCATCAGCTAGCACAAGTGTCACAAGACTCAATCTGAAGAGGCCTCAGCTGTGTATTTATGAATATTTATGACATCTTACAATGGCTCATGGGAGATAAACATCCAATTCTTATCATGAAACGCACATTTCAAGAGAGGTGTTGAGCCAGCATGTCCACCTTCCCACGGAAGGTCATTCCATCCACGCCAACTTCCTGGGCGCAATATGCAGTGACTAGACCCCGGCAACTCGGTTCATATGACTGAAAGAATGTACTTTTATCAAGTATACCACCTGGAAAGTGGATAGCGCAACTCCCGTGTATTTTATTTTTATTTTTTGTTGTATACATTTGTCTTATCATGGCCCCATACAAATCGCCACCTTTTTTTGTGAGTAGCTGCTATCTACTTTCACCACTAAGTGCACTTGTTTTCCATAGGTGCTTTTTTTGGTTGCTTTCGATTTGGATCGTTGGGATCCCTGTAGGGATTTCATAGAGAAATGGCGATCGCCGAAACCATCAACCCAAACCACCCATTTTTACCATTACTTGTTTTACCACGAAGTCCTTTGGACACATTTTTGATGAGAAATTCTAAAGCCATGAATCCAGATTCGGATTCATCTCACTGAGGCAGGCATATTACAGTTGTTGAAACTGTAATGGTCACATCTATTTTTGTTTATTCACTTAATTGAAAACCATGTAGCATGTGAAACTCCATCTGATGGCTTTCTCAGCCATATTCCGACATACAAACTACGATTATAAATTATATAGTTAGTTAGTTAGTTACTTAGTTAGCTAGTTAGTCAATTAGCTAGTTTTGTTTTTTGTTGACAGCAGCTGAATATTGCAGCTGGGAAAATCCTCCACATCAATCTCCATGTCACGCCCTAACCAATCGAGGCCCTGTGCTACTGCTACATCCATACCTGGAAATATGGAGGCTGAAGGACGCTTAGCTTCAAGGGGGCTGGACCTTGCTTTGTTGATGGAATCAATCATGGAGTTTCTGGGACTTTCGGTTGATTCTTTCTTGTTTGAGTTTTACATAGCTGAAAAGAAAAAACGAAGTTGCCATATTCCAAAAGAAATCTAACAACCCATCTATAATGATATCAAATGTGTTACATTAACAGTTCATTAAGATAGTGGTTCAGGTGAATCTTAAAGAAATCTGAGATTCTGAAACCTTCAAATTTGACATCTTTCCTTGGCCATTCCAGGATGCCTCTATGTGGGTAGTGGTGGTGCAGCAATTCGCCAGGCGCAATCGGATCGTGTAAGTCGTGCCTGGGAACGGCAGACGGAGTGCTGGAACACCGCCAGGTGCTGTGCGATGTTGAGCCAGCAGCAACCTTGCAAAGATTGGTGTGGGACATCAGCAGGAGAGACTCATTTTTTTTACAGTTCCAACATTTGCTATTGCTGTTAAAAAAAAGATACTCCATGAATCATCATGAATCAATCTGAGAGACGCCACAGCTGTAACCTTTCAGAAAGGGAACCTTGCATGAACCTTGCACATTTTTGTCGCAGGCTGGATGGTGCTCAGAAAGCTTGCGAGACTCCTGGGGCGAGGCGGAGCTTTGGGACCTAAACGCCGCTGCTTTTTGTTGCTCCAGCTTTCGGATGAGGTTGAACTTGACCTTGCAAAGGGCAGAGATCTTTGGCAGCAACATTTTGCGGGTATCGTGGGCTTGAAATCTGAATTCATTAGATTAGATGAAAAAAAATCACCAAATGATTTTGGAAAAAAAATCCAGAATTTTGGTTTCAGCCATTGGTTTTCCAAAACCGCTGGGTATGACATCATCCATCATTTTCATCCCCCCGCATCAAAGGCCCACCTCCGGAAGTTCCGCGGAACCCCCCGAGGCGCTTGGAGAAGCGATTTGGTGCAAGTGCTGAATCAAGAAGCAAAGAACTCTTGGACAGGCCGATGCGTGGGCCGAGTTAGTATGGTAAAATTTGCTTGAATTGGGTATATAGACATGATGTAGATTCCTTGTATGTTTTTGTGATTACAAGTATTATATTTTGATATATCGTGATCATGTTTGAAATAATGAGACCTTGCATGAATTTATGTTTGCGTTACTGTGATATGGTATACGTTATTTATATACAAGTGTATAATATGATGTGACATTGATCCACAGAAACGCCAAGGACCATCCAATCACCCATGCTAGACTAGAGGTATCAAACAATGCAAGTGTCATGTCAACTTGAATGATTTGTCCATAGCAGTGCATTATTTGGTTTGAGACTCCTCTATTGCATGCTCCCCTCCAACTTAGGGACATCTTTCCATATCTTGAGGCGTGATATGATGGAGTCGGCCTGGAACTCATTTACATTCACTTAAACTAAACCTTGCAGAATTTTGCACCCTGCATTCGTTGAGTAAGTTGATTCGGTCAGTTTCTTCAGGTAGTCGCCAAACATCAGCTCCCTGAGTGGTGTGTGTTGACGTCATTTCCGGTGTTGGCGCCGGACCTTCGCACCCGAAGTGCTTCAAAGGAGGGTCCGGAGGATAATCCGGATGATGTGCAAATGTTGTACAAGGACCCGAATGCCCGAATGGTTGACTGGTTGGTGACAGGTTTCAAATATTTTTTAATTTTCACCCCAAACACTGGGGAAATGATCCAATTGTCCGTGTGTCATTCCAGAGGATGTGGTTTGAAAGATCTGGAGAAACAACCTGGGGAGATTTTTTGGTTGTTTTAAAAGGAAGGATAGGACTTTAAGTATTCGATGTTGCCAAGAAGGAAGAACATGAAGTAAGATGAGTAAGACAAGAATGACCTGAGTTACGACGAATTATGGACGTGGTAAAGATTCGTGTTGTTTTAGGGACTCTATGATATCTTGCTCTCTCTGAGTTTTGCATAATGGGTAGCACACCTATATGCACACCGATATTAAATGTTTGGCATATTTTAGCATTTGACATTCTTTGTCAATAGACAATACAGACACAACCTGACACAACTTGCTAACCTCTCACACAAACACACTAACTTCAATGCCAACAAAAAGGAACCATGGTTTTGAATTTGACTGATCAGATTTGCATGATTTGCGCCATCCTTTCGGGTGATTTTCTCCAGGATGTGATACAAGCTTGTCGTGAACTGGAGATTTGCATCGCTGAGAGTAGCAACCTTAGTGGCTAAACCTGGAATGACGCAGCGGGGCAACATCCATGTCACTTTGGGACTCAGAGATGGTCAATTTGGTACCCGGGGTTGACGTGTGTGGATACATCACAAGCAATCCACAGAGCCATCATGGTAAAAATGAAGTCTTGTAGTCTTGTGGAAGTTTTTGTTGACCTCAATCCCACTTAGGGAGGTCGGGATTTTTCGCTACCTACATGTGCTAAGGAGAAAGTGCTGGGCTTCTGCGATACCGAAAATTCATGGTACAAGTGGCCCCTTAGCTGTTTGTACTCGTGTCAACTGTGTGGCGTTTTGTAACAGATGGTGGTTGTGTTTGTTTTGTCCAAGTTTTTGTTCATGGAAATGTGTATCAGTTGGTATATTGAAATGAGTAGAACAAATCCTTACAGCCTCCAAGACAGGACATACACTTGATTATAATGAATATATTCTGATGTAAGAAAAGTGAGTAAGCTACAGAACAATGTATATAGTATATAGAAACAATATCCTTTAATACACGTGAATAGACATCTGAAGAGCCATTTTTACACGTGATCCATTCCAAAAGTTGGCAGTTCAACTTAGGCTGTGGATAACGTCATTGACAATGGTACCTTGGATTTTCATTGGAGAAACTCTTGGAGATGTGGGTGGAAACCCCAAAAATGGATGGTTTATAAGGGAAAACCCATGTTATTAGAATTGATGATTTGGGGTATTTATGGGTACCCCCATGTGTTTTTGGATTCATTCATATTCATTCCCCTTCAAGTCTTTTTCCACTGGACTTGGAGAGTCGACTCGGCGTTCTCACACCTGAGGGCGAATGAACAAGGCCAAAGAGAAATCGACAGGAACTCCCTTTGAATCTGTTGCCAAACGATTGAAGGGAAAACAAGGCAGGGATCAAGGGGTTCCTGGAATTGTGGGGATACATTAAAAGTTTTTAAATGTGGTGACATATTATACTACATAGTATATCATAGTACTGTATGCTATATATTATGCTTTGAACAGAAATATCGTCCAGAAACAAACAACACGTTTATATGTACATGTGAAAAAGTGTTTGTTCGCATCAACTTGGTTTGCAATCCACCGCCGTAACCTCGTCCTTTCGCTGCTCATGAGGATTTTCATCCTTTGCCATGGTTCCATCAACCTCCACACTTGCCTACCAATCATTGACGATCGTCCATAACCGGATCCTTCCATAGTTCCTCCATACCCGCATTCACATAGAGGTTCTACATGTTTTACAAATTATCGGGATATCTCAAAATTAGGGACCCCCCAAAGTCATGTAAAATCTCTAATTTTTTGTTGGTTTTCACAGTTAAACTATGGGATTTTTTTAGAGATTTCGGGGCTTTCAACCTGAGACACACGCAAATCATATGATGAAAGAAATTCAGATTTAATCTGCCAAATTTGAGTGATAAATGCCAGGCCGTATGAGAAAAAACATGCTGGGAAAGCGTGTGGACTACTCGGCCCGTACGGCTGGGTGGCCCTAACTTGCAAAGTGATTTTCAATGCATTGAAAATCATTGAAATGCCTTGTTTTCCTTCGGGTAGAAGCCGGTATGGCTTACAAAATCCAGACACCTGAGGGATGGATCATTTTGAAATATTTCCCTTCACCTTTTGTGAAGTGATGTAGATTGTAGATGCCATGCTTGTGCTGTTTGAACGACAGGATGTCTCAAAATCACCCGCTGAGGTCATTGTTGTGGAACCAAAACTCGAAATGGATGAGCTCGGAGCCGAGCATTTTTAAGATGATGTTTTGATGTTTCGTTGATCTGTTGGGTTTTGCACATACTCTTAAAAAACGCCACAAAATAAACTGGTGTTGGGACACGCCAGCTGCAGCTTCAGGTGTGGCCTTCCTTTCGAAATTGCAAAGGAGAGAGCAGTTACTGGTGCAATTGCAAGCGTTGTTTGATCTAAAGGGTGACAAGCCTGAACTTACATATGGAATTGAACAATTCGACCGCTGCGGTGGACATAGTTGCAATCTCTTCCCGTGTTTTTTTAATGCATCATTGCTTTGCAATCCGAGAGAAGATAAGCAGATCGATCGGCCGGCACTGTTTTCATGTCCTGCGCTTCCAGCATTTCAAAACAAGTTTGCAACTTGCTGCAGGACATTTACTTGCCCTTCCTAGAGCATGAGATCAAGATCGAGAACAATATGGATATACATGAGACAAGCGCCGGTGGTGTTCTCAATGAATTGAACAAACTAAAGCATTTCCCTTTGTGAGTGCAAACCTTTCAGAGGTTCCCGAGACCTAATGGATTGGTATTGGGAGCAACCAAAGGCCATGACAGCAGTCAAAAGCTTTCAGATGCTGTGCAAAGTGACCGTTTAAGTCCGTTAATTAATCGACCACACCGTTCACCGTGAAGTCATGTTTTCATGTCGTGGTCAGTTGAAAATTGAGTTTCAGCTCACCCAACACCTTAGTGATTGAGGTGTTTTTTTGGGGGAGTCCATGCCTTCCCCCCTTTGAAGGAACTTCAATGGCACCTTTTGGAGCGAGCCATGGGTGACAGGCGGAAGGAGTATGGCTGAAAATGGGAGATGCCCTGGCTGGAGAGCCTTTGGGTTTTTGGACCTCCAAACTTTGGACCACTTGGACTTGCAACAAAAAGTGGTGGGTTTCAAAGATTTCCTTTGTGTTTCGCCCCCCTTTTTTCTGGGGGGGAAATGAAATGTTTCTCCAATTTGACTCTAGCGGCATATTTTTCAAAAAGGGTTGGTGAAAAAACACCAAGTAGTTTGTCAAAGCCAAGTCCTGATTTGCCGTGACCTTTTTTCACGGCAGGCTGGTGCTTTTGCCGAGGCCTCAAAGATTCGTCCAGGTTTTGCAGAGGCAAATTGACATATTAGCAACTTCCAGGCATTTGAAAGATGAACAACCTAAAGGCAAAACGAAGATCTTTGAAGTTTTGAAGATGGATTTATAAATATTTATATATATACTAATCCACTATGCCAACACCCACTGCAAGGTTGTAAGGAGCCATTAGCAAAACATGGGAGTCATCCGCCTTTGGACTTGGCTAAGGAATCGTGCTCCTACCTTACATCGCCTGAGTCTTCAGGTACCAGCTGTGGCATCGAATCGCCTTGAAGATGTGGGGGATGTTGAGACCCAGCTAAGGGATATAGGGAATCAATCCCGATCAATCGAAATGATTCTGAATAGCTTGATTTATATTATATATTTATAAGAGTTTTTTTGGATGTTTTTGCTAGGAAGTCCTCAATACCATCTTAAGCGCCACAAAATTTTGAGACACATCCCATGTCGATTTGGTATGATGTAAATATGTTATATACTGGGGTCGTAGTATATATTTACACACACACACACACACACACACACTGCTGTATATATATTGAACCAAATTCTTCTGTAATACTCAAAATCAAACAAAAGATGTGCAAATACCTGGTATTTGATGTATATAGTGTATATGATGTGTGAACATGAAAAACAACATGTACCGTTACTGGGTATTTGATGTACTGATATATACTCTAGAAGGCGTGAGGAGAACATGGCAGTAGAAAAACCCGCCTCCAAAAGCCAGGCCTTTAGACCCAAGTTGATCGAGGGCAAGGCTTTGCCAATTCCAAGTGTGTTGCGGAAAAAACATGGGGATTCAGAATTAAGTGCACTCAAAACATATCAAAAAACACGTGTTTGTTTAGGATGTTTCTTTTCATATTTTTTCGCACAATATGTTCATAGTCCAACTATATAAATGGCTGGAAATGCACTCTGATTGCTTTTGTTTGGGGGGGTGCCGATCCATGACGTCACTTTGATGTCATTTTTGGAACATTTTGTGGGAAACAATCTCATGAATTCATGTACTAGTACCGTTGGGTACCGTTCTGGTTGTCGTTGATGTCAAGGCATTGAAGATCCCACCTTTGGTTTGCTCTCCTTTCAATGCGGACTTCGATGGTTAGCGACTTAAATTGTTGATCTTCATCCAAAGTCGTGTTAAGGTGTTGAGGCTATGCTTCCCATGTGAGTCTTGTTAGCCACCATATTGTTCAATATTAAGTGATGAACCCATGGAAGGACCATTTAAAGACCACATTGGTGATAGAATTGCTAAATTATAGGCTTTGGACAAACATGTTTCTTGATTTCGATCAGACTTTGTTTCTTCTGCTTTTTGTCTTTTCAAAGTTTCTATTTCTGTCTTGCCAACGTGCAAAGGTGACACAATGACCATCCACTTGACTCTTAGTGCAAAGCTCAGGGAATTCATGGAATGCACAAACAGCTGGCCTTTGATGATTTTGCACATGGTACCGATGTAACTCCACCAAAACATGCATTTTGCTTGAATGCTTGAAGGCTTCAAGACTTCATGTGGTCTTAGGACAATATGTAACCTATGAATCACAAGGTTATTACACAGCACGGATTTACCAACTGATGTGAAACACGTTTGAGGCAAAGAAGCCACAGAGGAAGCTGAAGCCTTGATGATGCCCAGCAGGTGAGATGCCAAAAAATGACAACGTTGAGGTTATTGGGGGCTTCCATGTATTTTTGAAGTATATAAAGGAAGTCTAATCCCAACATCATCTTCAAAACAGCTTGTGAGGGTACCCTTCTTCCAATTTATTTACATTTTATTTACAATAATCATGTAAGCTGCTTCAGTAGAAAATGCCTCACAAATGAAGACCTTTCGAGCCGGCTGAACTTACCCCGGGCGTTGGAAGGAATTTGAGTTCACCTGCAGATGGCGGTCCGGTGATTGGACCCACTCAAGACATGGTCCTTGGGTGAAGCCAAGCCTGTTTGCAAGGAGCAGTGCAATAGACAGAGAGACCTAAACATGAGGACTCCTTCCTATTTTGGGAGGTGCACAATATGGGATGTTGTACCAGGATTCAACTATATTCAACTATATTTAACTTCATTCGACCTGTTCAACATACAATAAAAATTGCTGTTTTTGAGGTACCTGCAATCCTCCAAATGGTGTTTTTGTTTTTGTGCCCCTGAACCACCAACAAAAACAGACCGTTAAGGGCTGAAATTTGATACCTTTTGCCAGGTTGTACTTCATGACCTCGAAAGGGTCGACAGAACAACCCGAGGCGAGGACCGACACTTGAGGGTTTGAGGGTAGACACTGGACCCGGAGGCCAAGAAAAGAAGTGGGTGTTTCCAAAAATATGGGTACCCCCAAAATGGATGGTTTATAATGGAAAACCCTATTAAAATGGATGATTTGGGGTACCACCATTTTAGGAAACACCCAAGTCAGTGTTGAATAATTTTGATAGAGTTACAGATAGTTACTCGTACAGAAGAGTACGGAATCGAATTTGAAGAGATTTTATTTTTGAGATGTTATGATACATGAGCAATGAACATGATATGAATTATGTAAACATCTAGATAGAGATGACATATCACATATCTCTACATAGAACCATTCTGTACAGACTGTATCATTGTGCACACACGGGATAGCCTGGTACAGTACAGGAAAACATACCAATTTAACGGGTCACAGGCTTGTTGGGGATGCTGTTGAAGAGTCCAACGAATTTGTCGAGAGTTTTTTCTTCAAAAGTTCAGTGAGAAATCAGAGGCTGCTGGGTGGCCGGCCCAGGAAAATGTAGCAAGACTTAAATGACCCATGAAGCTAGACTTATGCTGTGTGTTATTGGATGTCTCAAAGCCTGGTTTTTTTCGGCATCTTTGGCCACCGCACCGGTGACGGCCGCATGAACTCGCAGGTGTGCCAAACAATCCAAACAGCTGATGAACTCGCATCGGTGGCTGCGAAATGTGCCGTCGGCGATGTGTCTGGGAGCCCCTGGGGTGGGGGAGGGTTTTGGGATTTTGATTGATTTTTTAAGGTCGCAGATTTGTCCCCCATACATTTTCGGAAACAATCCGCCACAGAGGGTTTAAACTTCCAGATCTGAATCTTTATTTCCAGGGTTTGGCGGCTTGAAATGGGGTAGCGGCCTCGATCTTATGAAACAAATAGATACATGTGGTGCACATCATCTTTCCAAAAATGACCTTTCATCTTTTTGTGTGTTTTTTCTTTAAAAAAAATTCTGAACAAAGTTTCACACTCAAATTTTGGCAGTGGATGAATGGTCGTTTTTGAATCCGATGATTCATCTGAGGCCACAACATCAAGAGCTGCTGGTATCACGCGAAATGTTGATGGAATTGATACCAGAGGTGCTGCGAAAAATGGGTTCAAAAATCCCGATCTTTCAGCATTTCTGAAGTTTGAACTTGGTGGAGATGTTGGGCAATTTGAGTCTCTGGAGTTGGATGAATGTAAAGTCGTTAAACCGTAAAATGTATCCGAAATTCTCATTGGCCGTTGTTGAGAATTTCGGCCATTTTCGTGCCGTCTCAAAAATGTAGATTGAGATACGCTGTGGCACCCAACAACTCTTGAGTCCCGACCCTGTACGGCAACGAGCAGATGAAGCAGAGTCGCATTGTTGTCTTGAGCCAGTAGCCAGCATGCACTCGATTAGATTTGATCAAGTTTTAAAGGATTTGTTCATGTGAAATCAAACTGAGCACCATTGACAGGATGACACGCTCGCTGGCGAGGAAGATGAAATTAGGACTGCTTAGATGCTCCATATGTGGTAGAGAATCTTTGTAGATAACGGGGGAATCCTCTTACGAAAACATACAGGATTTTTTGAGGTGGTCTGGGGAACGTCGGCATGAGCTGAGTTCTAGGGGGTTCATTGGGGGTACCGGAGGTAAGGTATTGGAAAGTTTGGGAGCTGTTTGAGAGATTCTTTCAAAATTTCCGTTGATGAAAGTAGACATGCAGTGATCATATCTCGGATTTGCATGAAACTATGCTAAACCCTTAGGTAGGAGGCACTAATCGTTCCCATGCTCTTTCGGTCGTAGAACCACAAATTCTAACCGCGCACTGGGGTCTTTTGGTACAACCAGAAGTATGGAATCGAAGGGCTGCGTGAGTGTTCCGGAAGGTCTAATGGTTGTGGAGGTATGATTGAAAGCAGATGGTTGCTGCAATATGTGCCAGCTTGTGGAGGGTGTGTTCAAAATGCATAGTCTTCAAAAATCATACATTATATGCCTTAGGGATCCTTAGAGTGACCTGGTGACGTTTTTGTCAACTTATGTACATATATTAGATATATATATATATATACTATATACTATACGTGCACTAGTATGTATATTTATAGGCTTGTGACCTTTTGTAATTTTGCAAACTGTTGACCAGTTCTTGCCCTGAAGATGTTGGCAATGCTACCTGAAAAACCTTGCAGGACAACTGCTGGCCGAGTTCTTTTCTTCCTGAATATGTTTGGAGCTTAGGGGATTTAGGGCCGGTGGGGATGTTGACCGATCCCCCTTTGTTGGGGAGGTGACCTCACTTGGATCGACCCATTTTGAGAATTTCATACATTACGTTTTGAGTTTTTTGGCAGCAATTTAAAAAGTGTGACCCATCAAGTTACAAAAGTTATATTTTTTTTTGGCAAGCAACCGGAAAGCTAATTATATAAATGATATAAGACAACCAAAACGGTATGGTATCGTTATCAGATGATTTGTCTTTCTGAAAGCAGAGAGAAAATAAATTGAGTGCTTGGACATTCTTCAGGGCCGTAGGGTTCGTCCAAGCAAACTTGGAGATTCTTGTGAATTCCTGGCCCATCTGAACCACCAAAGTGTCCATGGTCAATGACAACAACGCCCCCCCCAGATTTTCAGCGTCCAGGTAGCATCTCTCATTTCAAATTATTGACTGCTGATTTCCTGCATCACTTTGATCGTTTTTTTTTCCCTCATAGATTTATAGACAAATTTAATCTATAATCAAGTATATAGGGTGCTACAAATGAAAAAAAAACAACAAAAAGACATGTTTTGATTGATATTTTCTATCCATCCTTTCGGTGCTTCCCCCAAAAAACTTGAGGCATCGCGGCTTTCACCCACCGATGCGCTGCTTGGTGTGGATTATGACCGTTTTCTTTGACGAAATCTCCGTGGTGAAGTTTAAATTTTGCAACAAACCAGGAGAAAAAATGAGGAACTGAATTTTCAAGGAAAAGATTATGAATAGATGACATTTTGAATGTTTGGGATGTGATGCAATATGATCTGTTGACATACTATACCGACTATGCTACACCATACTATGCTATAACGTGCTGTACTCAACCATACAACACTGCAGCATTACAATACTGTACTTGTGCTGTACCTGTACTGCAATCCGGTTCATAGTGGTGTTCTTAGTATAGTAAACCCCCCCAAAGCAATAAACCACCAACGATTGATGGAACAATCAAACACTTACAGTATGTAACAATGTGATCTTCGAGGAGTTACCCGTAAGTCTGTTCAAATGGCAGTGATATGAGTCGAGATCTACCGCTTCTCCAAGGTTGCTTATGGGTTTTTTCCATGTCAATCCCCCCCTTCACTTCAGGTCATTCGGCGGATTTGCTGGATGATCTGGACTGGAAATGTTGGCAGTAGGATGAACGTCGGCAGCTTTCCATAGGGTCTTTTGAAGGACATGAACATCGGAAAAAAACATGGAAATGAAAGAAAGGACCATTGGCTTCCTAGAGTCGACGACATATGGAATCATAATCATACAACATTCTACGATTAAGATAATGACTACTATGGATTTTTTCACCCCATATCAGTGACCATTTTATCAAAAGCTTTTGGTAGCAAATCATGAGCTGCTAGCTGCAAAAACCTTGGGCATGTCAAACGTGAAAAACCAGCTGTTGGTCAGCGTTGCAGGACACAGTGCCTTTAGCCTGAAAGGCTGGGGAGATGTTTGGGTCATCCTGGCACCGTAGCCGTTGATGCAAGTTGGGGGGGAACCCAATAATTATCCTCCCGAAGTTTTAACAGCTCGCCCCTGGGAAAAGTTACCCTCGCAATAGGAAAGTATATATATATAGTTTTCCAACCACCATTTTTTCAGAGGCGAGCTGTTAAAAACTTCAAGGGTGTAGGTGCTTGATTTTTCTGAGGATTTGAGAGGAATACGGCCTTAGGGATGGAGAGAACATGTCTATGCAGTCTATATATGTCTATGCATTTCTTTGAGGATGTTTTTGGTTTAAGTCAATGCTTAATCAATTTTACTCTTGTAGGCAAAACCAGGAATGCCTGTGATGCTCGCTTCCAAAACGGTAACTCCTAAGCCTTAACGACTAATTAACCATGATGCTTTCGTCCTTGCGCCTCTCGGGTCAGGACATAGTTTAGCCCCAGTGCGATTTTATGCGCGGGAACAAAAAAACACCTGATGTTGGTTGTGCTCCTGGATCGTGTAGTGCTTTGCCAAACAGTGAACGACGGGAAAGGGGTGGTGCCACTTTGGGCAAGCCCGAAAGAAGATTTTTGACTATGAAAGTGTTGGGAATGAAGTTTAATGTGATGCGAAAAAAAACCTGCCTTTTGACGTTTCAATTTTAGTGACATAGTGCTTCATCTGCCCTGCTAATCCTGTCGAAGTGTTTAAGGCTCAAAGTCAAGTGTCTGTTGCCGAACCTGAAATGGAATATCAAAGGTTAGCAGAATTTGTTGAGCCCAAAAACGGTTGCAAAGAAGATCAACAGAACTCCTAGACTCCTAGAAGCCTCAGGTCATTGTAATCAACCCGAATTCTGACTTAGTAATTCTGATGCTTGCCAACTTTATCCATCACTCCGCAGGGGGGCCTAGCTTCAAAGACATCCTTGGTGATTCCTTGTGTATGTTCATCAAGTGAAGCATTTATATAATATTCCGCCCTCAACAAAGTCATGGTAGTCACGAAATATCTCCAAATCATGCTATTTCTTCAAAGATGGCTGTTGTGGAAAAATACGGATTGAGGAGAAACTAAATTTGATGCATGTGAGTCCATGAGCCAATGACCCCGAGGTTGAAAAAAAAGCAAGCGGAAGGTGTGGATGTCAACTAAAGTGGTGATCCTGAGTTGGGACTTTTTTTGAGATTCAGTTTGCCTGTTCATGTTGGCTGAAAAGGTCCAAGATGATACACTTGATGCCGAAGTCCTTGATTTGGGTGCTTGAAAATCATCGCAGTGCTCAGTGCATGACTTGTTGCCATTTCATAACTCAAGGGTGCCATAGTGCCGCCCCTGGTTGCTGTTTGGCAAACTTGTTGAATAAGATGAATCAACTTAGCAATGCCAATCATAGTCGTTGTCTTCTAAGTTTCCCCTTCACGTGGCTATCTAAGCAACTCAAGATCAAAACATAAGAACTATTGACATTCATGGGCCAATAGGGCAAGCAGGTTATGTTAACATCAATCATTGGAACAAGCGAGGTCCAGGATGGTTTCAAGATCCACCGCAGCCGGTGAAGTCAAGGATGAAACCATTGGTGTTTTTGTGCTTATATTTGGCCCATCATGCGTCACCAGTTGTCCTTTGGCTTTCTAGACACTTTTCATCCAGAAAGAAAATTATGCCTCCCTGGCAAATTTTGATCGCCAAAGCATTTTGAAAATTGACATGGATGAGCGTTTCCAATGGAATTTGGGTGAAATGTGGCAAAAATCTCCGCATTGGCGATGATGTGAAGTTATCCATTTTTGAATGGAACATGCCAAAACTATGAGATTCATTCCGCCTATCCCTTCTTGACATTGAAAATTTGCTGCTTCATGGCATCACCATCTTCGGTGCGGTCATTTCCAGGCAGGTTTGGAGGTATGGTTCTCTATACTCGTACTTTGCTGTTTTCCGTCGATTTCGATGTCATTTCTTTTGGCGGTCAGACATTGTGTCAGAACATGGGAATTTTTTGCGGATGGGTTGTAGTCTTTAGTTTATGACTTCAGGTGAGCGCTCAGGTGTTCATGGATTTTGACATCAAATTTTCTTTGAGATGTGGAATTGAAACCAGCTGAGGAAGCTGTAATTATAGCCTGTTATTTAAAACAGGCTGGCGCCTGTGGCCGCCGACCCGGGCAATTTCCCCGGGGCGGGGGTCGCGGTTGTCTAAGCCCATCGACCGGACACATATAGCCCAACCGTGCCTTTGAAGACCCAGAAATCATGAAAATTATACTCTTGGTTTCCTTTTCTTCTAATTTTGAAAAAGCATTTTGCTATCCTTTTCCAACTGTATCAGATAGAGTTGGTTTGGATTTTGGAATTTGGATAGTTATGTTGCAATAGTAACTNATTTTACATGGAAACGCCGCAATCGAGCGAACTCTCGCAAATTTGGAGGCAGCGTGCCCTTCAATGGCGGAAGCCAGTTTGAACAGGCGAGCGCTGCGATAAAGTTCCATTGCAGCGTGAGATTCGAGTCTAGAATGGAACTTTTGTTCGTGGCACTCCTTTTTGTGAAAGGACATTCAACTGTCCAGCATGTTCTTTCTTGAAAAGGAAAATATGTTCTTCCAACACGCCCGTAATATTTTGTCAAATCAAAGACCTATGGCATGTCCTTTTGTTTACACTCAATATTTGCATCAATCTGAAAATAACTGTTTGAAAGGATGGCCCTTTCAAATCAGCTACACGAAAGGAAACAAGTCACACCGGTTCAGCTAAAAGTTCCCTGCATTGAACTTCTCTTTTCGGGGGTCAGCTGATATGGAATCCTAGCAATAGCGCGAGTCGGGATTATTGCACTTTTTCATACCGCTGACAACGACATGATCACTGCACCAGAGGATAGGGTGAATATGACATCCGTCGCAGGTGCTTTCATGTTGAAACTCTCTCAACTAGCGAAGCAGACACTGAACCTTAAGTGAACATTGGAATTTCAAGATTGGAATTCTTGATTGGTGTTGACTCTAAACTTCCCATTTGCATCACATTTGCCAAATTTCTGAAGGTCTAGTGTTCCATCTAATATCATGTTCTGTGTTTGTTTTAGAACATCAGACTCAACAGACTCATTTTGA
Organism: Breviolum minutum Mf 1.05b.01; assembly: GCA_000507305.1. Classification (NCBI taxonomy): domain Eukaryota; class Dinophyceae; order Suessiales; family Symbiodiniaceae; genus Breviolum; species Breviolum minutum. The sequence continues at coordinate 36,401 of DF242466.1, forward strand.
TCAGTACCCTCCCAGCAACTGTCACAGTCACATATCCCCTCTGGTCCCAAGCAGGTTGCTGCTCCATTGGCCAGTGAGCTGCTGGCAACCTTGGAACAGGATTTTTTTTTTTTAATTTGTTTTTTAAATTTTCCACCAGGAGGGGGAACCATTGGTGGTTGTGGTTGTTGTTGTTGTTGTTGTTGCTGCTGTTGTTGTTGTTGTTGTTCAAGTTTAAGGCAAAACTTGGATGAACAGGTAAGCAAATGATTTCTTGGAAAGGTTGAGCTTGAAATCCATCAGATGGATGAGCAAAGTAATGCACCTTGTTGACTTGTTGTTTGATAATGTTTAATATATAGTTTTTAGATATACATTGGACTATAACATATAAATATTCAAAATGATGAATGTACATGAAGTCCTCGAAGAAGAAAGCCCGGACTTTTGGCGGTTCCAAGAAACTTTCTACACTTTGTGCTATGGTCTGCAGTTCCCACTTTGACAGCCGAAGTGAAAGGAGCACACACGAGAGATTGTGACATTGTACGAAGAACAGGCAGGTTTCAAATGGAATTGGATGAAGGTTTTTGGATGTTATTGCTCTACTATTGTTCTTAAAAAAAGCATCACCACAAAAAACTTTGGTCTTAACCATAACCATAACGGCAGTTGTGTCGGAAAGATTGGCGGCTTCCATTTCTTTCCCCATTTTTTGTGCACCACCATGTTTCCTTCGGCAGGTACGCTTGCGCCAGGAACTACGAAGGGTTGTTGATTTGATGCAAAGAGAGGCCGTGGGAAAGTGTTGCGGTGGGTGTTTCCTACTCTTACCCTCCAGGAACTGTCCCATAACTAACACATATCCCCTACCTTTTTGGTAACTGGGAAGATGATTTTATATGATTTTCCTTTTCCCGTTTGGTGGGATGTGTTAGCCCAATAAATCCCAATACTATATGTGGAAAATAAGCTGGCTGAAACCCATCTATGTGTCATATTTCTTTCATAATTAGATGATTTGTGGTTAGCACTTACCATTCGAGTTGAAATACCCCGTGTGCTCCCAGTCATCCATGGTGCAGGTGTTACCTCGAGAGCGTCAACTTCATGATATGTTTGAAAAACTCAATGATGCGTTTCATTCGCCTTGATCTCAGTATTATGCTGCTGCAAACGGAAACAGAAACTATCTTTGAAGACATGGATGGGAAGTTGTTTGAAATGCCAAGAGTTGCGAACAAAATTGCCTGCTTTCCAGCAGTTTTTGTTTCAGCATCTTTTCGGCTTGGGTAGGTCTGCCGAGAATATGCGACGACAGCAGGAGGCAAGGCCGAAACCAACAACTTCAGCAGTCACCAGCCTGGATAAATGATATAATAGACAAAGGATTGTAGGTTTGGAATTAAGGAATCCTGCCTGAATCAAAGCATGTATTAGGTGAAGGTGAAGACTTCTTCCTTTTTTTTCTCAGAACCAGCTGATGCATTGAATGGGATGATAATTGACAAGAATTTGACGGATTAGATGACATGTTGTTCTAAATTCCAAACTTTCTGTTGCCTCCACCCCAGACATCATGGAAATTGACATTCAGACCTTGCCTTTGTATGATTTGTTGTTTTCTCTTTTCGGTGTGGAAGTTGTTCCTGCGTCCCCTTTGTTGTTCTCAAGAAATGTCTCAACATGATTTTATGATCAAAACAATTCAGATATTTTCTGCTCAGGTCCGTCCATCACCCATAGGATCCATGGGGATTGGTACCTACCGGAAAACCATAAAAGATCAACCTTTCATGTAGGTAGATATACCAAATATACATGGATCCCATGGGTCATACTGTTGATGGAAGAAATCCCAAACAACCACCTGGGATTTTTTCCAGTAAAACCCTGTAAAAAATGGGATGAACTACCAACCTCAACCGGTGAACGCCGGATTTCTGAACCATCAACAGTATCATTCCCCTTGTTCCCACTCTTCAATAAGTGGGCTTTAGGAGTTGCAAGCTAGAGCAATGCCGGGGAACTCAAGTTGTTGAGAGGCTGTAAAGACGGGCCAAAAAAAGGGTCTTCACCAAATTAGTTCTCGATCCTAGCAACTAAAGTAATGAGATGTAATGAGTGTATGATTTATGTTTTTTTCAGATCTGAAATCAACTTGTTTTTTTCTGTGGGACATTTTTGATTGAATTTTGATGGATGGTCGCTACTTTTGAGAGAATTCCTTAGGACAATCAATGCACAAGCAGTAGAAAAAGACACCAATTGCTTGATTCGTTTGTTGGCTCCTGAACATACCCTTTGATATATCAATCTTCCTTACCCAATGAGGAAATCACATTTTCACCTGGTTTACTGTTTTTTTCTTCAAAAGGTCTCGGCACTGGTCAGATCTTTGGAAATCCACTGGTTTAAAGTGAGGATGATATAAATTTGGGCAATAGACACCATACAAATGTCAGATACTAAGTAGTGAAATCTGGAAGGGCACCCGGATATTATAGATGAATGCAAAAGTACAGTAGCTGTTTCCTGGCTGGCTAGACATGCCATGATGCTTAGTCTCCATGATGTTTCTGGGTACCTTGTCAGTCAGTGCTCCTTTGGTCCTTTGGTATTCTTGAAGAGAACACCTACTAACTTTGGTTTTTCACTGTTGCATGTGTTTCTTTTCTACTTTTATCCCGCAATCACATGCCTTTAACTCTTAAGTGATCACAAGGTGACCATCACAGTGTCCATGCCATGTGCATGGTCATAGAATGACAAAACCATAGTATCATATTTATATATAGATATGGACCAATACATTCTGTAAACTCAGTAGATACTGTTGATGGAAGAAATCCTGCACCGCCTGGGATGGTGCTAAAACCTTGTAAATAAACCACCAACCTCAACTGGTGCTGGATTTCTGAACCATCAACAGATTCAACAGTACCATTACAGTTTTACGCAACCTTTTCATCATTTTACTTCGGCCGTCGGCCCCATTCAACCGCTTCACAGACCATCAACTCACTTGACGTTGAGGCATCTGACGCAACGACATGACACGTCGCGACGGCAGATGTTGGATCCCTTACAGGAGACCATGGGTTTTCTGCTTGTGGATCAAACCTATAGTCGATCGCTTAAGAAGGGATTCCCAACAAAACCACAGAAAATGCGACAATACTCATGGTAAATTCCCTCAAAAACCCAACGCTCATGAAATTCCTGTGGATGAAGACTGAGACTATATTGACTTCAATACTGTTCATATATTATCGAATATTATCGTACTTGGCTGTATAATTTCCTTTTTGGAGGGGTCTTCTGCATTATCTCAGGATTTGCGAATCATACCCCCTATGGACAAATGTGGTGGCAGGATATAGATACTGTATAGAAATTGATATTGCATGTACACTTTGGGAAACCAACATAGCAAAGGAAAATCCATTTTTCAATATAGGAAATACATCTTCAATAATAAAATTTCCATTTGCTATGTTGGTTTAACGGAGTGTGACATGATGATGAATGATACTACTTGCTGTATGTGAAAAATCCACTTGAACCTCTGAATCTGTGATGATTTGGCCTGGATCCAAGGAGGCTGAGCAAGAATTGTCCAGGCATCAGAGCTTATAGGGATGGATGGATTGGAGTTTGGAGTATCTGCAAGTCTTCTTCATGGGATTCTTGGTACTAGTAGTGGAGAAACCGCAAGTCTTGTCAAGATTGTTTGGAAGGCGTAAACTTGGCAGTCGTCCACGAAGTGGTGTTAGAATCTTATATCGTATGAGGATGGCACCCATTCTTTTGGTTCACAACTCAAAGAAACGAACATGATGCCAGAGACCATGCCAACCAGACTCCAAAATCTCTGAAGCAGAAAACTCACACTTGCTAAGACAAAACTCTTGCCTGTGTAGTGTTTTTTCTATAAGTGGGGATTGAAATCCTACCCCATGGCTCAGTAAATATTTGTATGGATTCCTATCAACTCACATCAACCCAATAGCACGATGAGGATCAACTCCATTTTGCAGCAGCCATTGGTGACCTCACATGACCTTCCGTCCGGTGGCTCATCACTACTGTTTGGCCACGGTTCATGGTGTTTTCACTGCCATTAATGCAAAATGGTTTCAGATGTTTCACCAGTTGAGGTTGGTAGTTTATCCCATTATTTACAGAGTTTTGTACAGAGTGCCCCTCCAGATCCAGGGAAATCATCCGTCAATCAACGCAGGCCTCCGCTGCTGCAGCAAATTCAACAGCGGGTGCAGTCCTTGCCATCCATGCCATCCATGCCGGTCTCAAGTTCACCTGGGGTCAAGGCTCAGTATGTTGCTATGTTCACCTGAGCAATGAAAAAGACCTTGGTTGTTTCGGCTAGGAGATTAAACAACCAGTATAATGGAAAGCAAGGTGTTTTTTTCGTTGCTCACCTTTTGCTGGAAATGTTCAAGACTTTTCCAGATTGTCCAGTGTTCAGCTTTGATTCTTGGCTTGTATGCAAATATTTGTTTTCCTCAGTTTTTCTTCAGATTCTATTGGAATCTATTGGACTACTGCTGATGGCATTTCAATCCAACAAACTAGCATCATTTCTCCTATATAAATGCTACCGTTTAAGATACGTATTTCAGTTGTGTTTCGTTTTCTACACGGGTGTGTCTCAAAATTAGGGACCTTCCAAAATCCCCTACCAAAACGGTTTGTAAGTAGATATAGATAGTAGAAATCCGACTGAGTTGTTTGGTGGATGTTACCTTAAGGTCAAAATAGATGGCTTGCCGATACCAAAAAGGTAGGTTAGTAAAGGATCCTTATCAACCCAATATGTAGGGACTGTGCCATCTTTCAGGCATCCCTGGAGGGTTCCCCCCACGTTTTCAGCGACCAGTGCCCCAAGTGTGCCTTGGTCCTTGGTTGGAAGATGGTGGGATTTACCATGAAACAATGGTGATTTTACTACTGTTGATGGAAGAAATCCCAAAACAACCACCTGGGATGGTGCTAAAACCCTGGGAAATGGTGGGATATACCTACCTATGAACTGGTTAGCCGGATTTCTGAACCATGAACAGTACCATTTTAATTGCACACTTTTTGTAGATAATGATTGTACCACGTTTTTCAACCGCCCTGGCTTTGAGCTCTTGCTTTGCAGGTCTATTCAGCAATGAGGGTATAATATCCGCTTTATATTTGTGTGATGGATAAGATGATATATACCAACATATTTTCGATCTGATTGATATAATAATATTACGTACCGTATGTTTAATATTGTTTAATTATGTTAATTATGTTTATGTATGTTTCATCTTCATACTGTATTTATTGCGCTCCAACAAAACTAACATTTCCATTCATTTTGTTTCATAACTTAGGTTGGGTTTATTTTCACCAGCCGAGGTGGCAATGTTTATGCTGACGACTCGCTTTTCTGCCGGAAATGTGGGCACAAACGTGAGTTTGGTGGTGAAGGCCGGGATGAGATGGAGACATGAAATTAAGTGGAAGATAGTCTGTGGAAAGATGTAAACGTGGGATTTGAAAGATAGAAAAAAGATATACTTAAGTGATCGCAGGGTGTAAACGTTTAGAAACACACTTATGTTTCTTCCGCTTTGTAACTGTCTAATATATTCATATGAAATTGGTGTATTCAAACTTGATGCACAGCATGCACGCTCGTTGGCATTCCGCATCATTTGAAGCTTCAAACCAAAAAGAGCTTTGACCAAAGATTGTTGGAGCAGAAGATATTCAGGAGAGACACAGAGGTACTGGTAGATGATCGCAGAAGCTGGCCTCATGACACTGAAGTGAAGACAGCTGATTCATGTAATTGGACCTATGAAAACATAGTAGATGTACGCAAGTACAAATAGATGACCTGACAAAATTTACTCAGTCAATGACATCAGAGAAGCGAAGCCAGATTTTCAGCAGGACTTGTAAAGCAATTTTTAGAGAGTGAATATTAATTGAAGCAAGTATAAAGACTCAACTAGCAACTAATATACACAGATCAACCTGGTACCTGAAACATCCATTTATAAATATATAGTTTGCGTTTTTTTAATTGGATGATTTAGAAATACTTATGAATAGAATCTTTACCATGGAAAAGTGGTAGTTTCACCATAGTTTCACCATGGTTTCCATCCATTTTAAACTGGTTGTTTGGAGTTTTCCCCCCCGGGCGGGCAGACAGCACATGTCCAAGCCATGGGTCTCAAGAGGAGATTTTTTGGAAATGGAATGATGTGGTGAATGGTGGTTTTATGTAGGGATCCCTTTTGTTATTATTTTACGATTATATATGTGTTAATTTGTTGGTGACATATCATGATTGAGAATAAATTGCGAGATACATATCATAGTTCCACCAGAACTTTTGCGTTTTGAGGCTTTGGAAACAAAAACACGCACTAAGTCGTAGGAGCTTTAAACAGAAAGAAGTCGTTACCAGTATCCCATCATCAAACTCGTCTAAACACAAACGCGTCAACTGCGAGGAAGCGCCACAAGAAAGGGTCGGAGACGGAGAACAACGAGAACGACGAGACAAAGATCAAGGTTTGGAACTTGTCAGATTGCAAATTTGTACATCACTGGGAACTACAAAAACCTGCACATCCCTATAAATCCCTAGGTGATGCTTTGGGACTGATGGGATTTGTAACATTATTTTGTTAGTACCCGTTGATATATCCGGCATGCTACATGTGTTTTCTACTCTCTGCCTGAGAAGATTTCCCATTTGACCAAGATATTTTCAAACGGATTGGGGTCAACAGGTAGACGTGTTGCAACACCAGATTGATGTGATGTGACTCGCAGATTGAAAAAAAAACCTAGCAGTGCGAGTGAAGATTTGATTATGCAAATCTTGAAAAACCTCTCAACTGTTTGTGCTACTTGGAATCATTTTCAAGTTCCTCCAACTTTCAGTGTATGACCTCAATTGCTGTAGCTGTGGCAAGAGGACGAGACCACAGCAGATCTCCCATCGGATGAGGACTGCATGTGTTGCGCAGGTAGTGTGAAAACACTTTCAGTGTACCATATTGCAGATATTTTCCCATGATGGCCAATGTTTTCCCATGCCTTTTGGACGTCTCCAACATCTCAGCTCACTCTTTGCTTGTAGGATGAGTTTGGTTCCTTGTACGAGGCTGTTTGGGCGGATGAATTGATTTACCAGGAGCCTGTGACGCTCTGTGGCTTGAACTTTCTGTAAAAATTGATGTTTGAATTTGAATGCTGGAAGGAGACAACGGAGTACCAAGACTTGGTAGTCTTCCTTAGCAAAGCGTATGGTGTGGATGCTTAATGATTTGGAGTTGGAGCATGTTTGAATTGGCAGGCCATAGGCAATCAAATCGTATCAAATCGAAAGATTCGCCAAAAAACCATGGCCACCTGTGGCAAATGATACCACCATTTACCACATAGTAGATTAAATCAAACACATGAATCAAATATTCCGACAACTTGAGTGCTTGGGGCTACAGCCCACTTGAGGTGTTTGCCTGTGCCTGGATGGCGTTGTCCAGTCCACAGATACTGGGTTTGGTTTGGTGGTCCTGGAAGGGCCCCGGAAACAAGCGAGTTCAGGGATTTGAAATGAAGGAACATGGGAAGATCAATGGAAACTAAAGATACGCCCCTGAAGATTAACTAACATGGAACATAATCATGGAGGTTTGGAAGATCCTTTTTTTCTTTCTAAATGGGTGATTTGTAGGTTGTACAATGTTAATCTTCCAGGGTGTAACGCAGAACAAGTTGGGTGAATTTGCGGAGGATTGCGGAGGCATGAAAGGGCAGGATTGTCATTGTGGAAGGTCGAGAAAAGATACGCCGAGCGTTCATGAACAAATGAAGCTCCATTTTCATGTTGCACTTGTTTGTTATCTTAATTTTGCTCCCACATCAGGCTACAAAATCATCTTTTCGAAGGAAAAGGGAAAATTTTCTTGCAATCAAGATCAAGTGAATGGGTAGCTATACTGTACCCAGAAAATTTAATCTCTGAGCACATGCAAGTATCACTTGATCAGTGGAGTGAAACTGAGGAGAGAGATGAGCATATCTACCACGAACGCTTGGTTCACATACCCCTTCTGCTTTGCCCCAAGCCGCGGCGTGTAACTCGGAGGAATTTTGTTGAAGATGTTTTTCTTGAAAAAGCTTATTTTCCTTTGTCGGGTCAGCAGATACAGAATGCTAAGATGAAATGTTAACCTTCACAAATGGCCGGTACCTTCATTGTATGGGTGGGTTGAGAACCCTCCGTCCGAGAACGATGTAAAGGTCCTTCGAGAAGAAAAAAGGGTCCTTAAATCATTATTGAAGAGATTGACTGTGAAATCACAGGCCATCTCTGTTCAGTAAAACTTTACCTTCTGGAAAAGCCAGGAATTAGTATAGAATATATATTGGAAAACTCTGGAAACCTGCTAGATTCAAATTCTTCATCCATGGCTAAGTTGACCTTGCTATGCTCATGATTGTTTGACGAATGGCCTTAATTCAAACCCGGGAATCCACGGACTAATCCACCCGTGAGGTCCTGATTTGTGGTGGTGGAAATGGAGGTGCTGCACGAGAAGTTCTGAAGCACACCAGCGTGGGGGGCACTTGAGGGGTTGTGGGGCATTTCATTTACTGTAGCTGGACTGGATGGATGATGGCTGTGATATCATACGATCCAGAAGGTGACTCACGTATGACCATTTAATTCTCAAAGCAGCTACTGTTCTTCATTTTGACATGATGTTTTCTTGGTTTACCAGAACGTTTGCGCAGTTTTTTTGGCATCATGGGCATGAGCAGTGGATCAAGACTCATGCATACCACGTGCAGGTAAGAGAAGTCTTTGTCATAGAGATTGATCCAGCAGTGAGAAATGCAGCAAAGAGGCAGGCCTGGCAAGAGAGGGGTTTTGGGCTGAAAAAAATGCAGCAAGGTTTCGTACTTCCAATTCACACCTGAGATTTTTGTGGATAATTTTGAGGATCTGCGAATTTTGATACGAACCATTTTTGCTGAAGTTGCGCAGGTTCATAGGCGCTCAGGCAGCTGCCTTGTCTGATTCCCGAGTGACTATGATATTTGCAACTTGAATGCACGAGTGCTGCGGCTGCAGTGTCAGGATTATCTTGTTCTAATACTGTTTTAAAGTTCCTGACAAGAATTTCGGGAATGATTATCACAACCTCCTGTTAAACAGGCAGGTGTGAAATGTAAGATTTCAAAAGGATTGGGAATCATCTGAAGAAATGGCACAAAACCCCATACCACCTTTTGATTAAAACGGCAGCCGCCGTGCCTACGGGTCTCACCCAAAGACCTATGGCAGGGAACAATAAAACAACACCTCTGAAGACAATCTTGGACCTTAGGGATTACTGCAATCATATTGTTGATGGAAGAAATCCCAAACAACCACCTGGGATGGTGCTAAAACCTTGTAAATAATGGGATATTTACCATATCAACTGGTTAGCCGGATTTTTTCCATGAACAGTAGGATCCAAGAATAGTCTTGCAGCAAGGTGAAGTTGTAAAAACAATGCTGGCAATGGACCTTTTTGCTACACATCAATCGTTAGGATTGGTTAAATTTCCATCGATTTCAACGGTGGCTGACATGGGTTTTCTCCAGTGCTAAGTTGCCAAATGGCTGTCATTTCAATGGTTTTCCCTTCTTGCCAATGTGAAACCCTGGGCCATGGCTCAAATAGAAAAGGAATAAATTTAGCAGAGCAAGGCACTTTCATGGCATCGGATTATGTGGAAATTTGGTGGAGATTTCGATTCTCATTTGACCATGGGATTGAAATGAAAGTGTGCTTTGATCCATTTCATACTTGTGTGAACACATCTTGTTTTCCATGCAAACACCACAAGTGCATACAAGTGCTATCAGGCCTGAAAATCTATGCTTCATCCATACTTCCACCCAAATACCTCACAAGGATGTTCATAGGTTTTTTCGTTTCGTCGGACATATTTCCACATCTCCGCGATTTCGATGTGAATTTCTGCCCATGGCACCATGCCCCACCTTGTATTGCCCGAAGAAGCATGGTTTGCAACAAGGACCCACCCCATTGCCTGGTCGTTTATGTGACACTTGTAATGTGACCATTAGACCTGGCAATGATCGATTTGCATGTGAAGCTTGGTAGAGTATTTGGTGGTGTTTTCAGAAAAAGCAGATCAAACCATTTTTTGATATATATTTTTTGAATTTTGATATTTTTTTTGTTTTTTTTGATGCAGTTTTTTGGTTTCTATTTTTTTTTGCCAGATCGATATGCCAAACAATGTTTCCATTTGTTGGTGTACTTTAGAAGATGATTCCTTAATTGACCATAAGCACGATAAGTGCTCATACTATAGGAGAGCAAGGTCAGTCTATAATCCTGGTCTTAATATGTCACCGTTCTAACTATATGTCATATTAATTCATATCTCTTTGTCGGATAGCTCCACCAAAGGAACTCTGTGACTTCGATATTTGCAAAGACTGTATGGAGTCCAAAGAGCCGAAGACAGACTCGACTGCGCAGACAACTCAGACAACTCAGACCAGTCCGACGGCTAAGACCACTCAGACAACTCAGACGAGTCCGAAGGCTGAGACGAGTCCGAGGGCTGAGAGAAGTCCGAAGGCTGAGAGGAGTCTGAGGCAAAAAATGCATGACAAAGTACTGAAGTACGTGGAACAGGCCAAAAGTTATGCTGATAAGGAAAAACAGGAACGTGCCCGTAGTGTTTTGCCAACGAGTCTTCTGAGGGGAGATGATATCAATGATACATCTCTTCCTGATTTGCTGACTAATCTCCTAAAGTGGTTTAAATTTGATTTTTTCAAGTGGACAGACAGCCCTTTCTGTGAGAAGTGTTCGACCAAAGCAAGTCAGAACGAAGGGTATGTGAAACCTTTGGAAGAGGAACTTTGTTATGGAGCCGAACGGGTAGAGTCGTGGCGCTGCACTAGCTGTGATTCGATTTTACGTTTCCCACGCTATAGTGATCCATGTCGATTGCTAGAGACCCGTCATGGTCGATGCGGTGAATGGGCCAATTGCTTTACTCTTTTGCTGGCAGCCTTAGGGATCCAGGTACGATTGGTGGTTGATTGGACAGATCATGTGTGGACAGAAGTGTGGTTTAGTAACAAATGGCATCATTGTGATCCCTGCGAAGCGTGCTTTGATGCACCCCTCATGTACGAATCTGGCTGGGGAAAAAAACTCTCATACATCATTGCTTTTAGCCCTTGGGAAGTTGTGGATGTTGCTCCACGCTATACTCGAAATTGGTCTCAAGTGTTAACAAGGCGAACTGCTTGTAGTGAAAATGAGCTTGCAGAAACACTCGAGGCTTTGGACTTGCTGACACGTTCAAAATCAGGTCTGGAAACACCAGAATGGCGCGAAGACGAAAAAGCGGAACTTCTTTCCATGCGTGATAGCATACGAAATGATGTGTCAGAAGCAGAGCTTTGTGGTCGAACCTCGGGTTCTTTAGCATGGAGAGCTGAACGTGGTGAATGTGGGTTCCAGTTGCATCCTGTAGTGCAAGAAGCCGATGATTCCCTTCTCATCATCACTAACCCAAAGGTCTCATCCGATGGAGCTACAAAATTGGAAGCACAATTGCTGTGTGGTGCAAAAGTTACAAAACTTGGATATACACAGTGCTTTGATTTCCGTGGTTCATCAGCTGCCTTAGAATTGACAATGGATACTCCTTCTGATGCCTTTTTGTCAGACCAGGGATTTACCATTGAAGCCTGGATCTTTGTCAAGTCTGAGGAGTTGCATCCGGAAGCCTTTCGCAATCCTGTGTTGTCAAAACATGGCACCGCATCGGGTTGGGAGTTACGACTTTGTCAAAAAGGAGGCGTGGTGTTTTTGATTACTATTGATCGACAACACATTGAGCTCACTTCCAATGGCGAAAGTGCTTGGCCTGCCAGCTGGATACATGTAGCTGCTTCCTTTGATGGAGAAAAATTACGTGTGTATGTAAGCAAAGAATTGATTGGAGAAGTTGTTGCACCTGCTGGTAATCGATCAACATTTGAAGGACCTTTATGTTTAGCTCGTAATCCTGCTTGGACTGACCGCAGTGCTTCCATTGCTGTACACTCGGCGCGTGTGTCTGGGCGAAGCCGAGATCCTACAACATTTCTGCCGGCTCCACTGGCTGATGGATCCAGCTTCTTGTGAGTGGAAAACAAAAAGGAGACGCAAGGGACAAGCTGAGAGTTTGGAGATCAAATATATCATGTAATATGTATATATAATAGTTACAATGTATATATATATATGTATATATATATATACAAGATGTGTTTATCAGACATATCAGATAATATCAGAATATAGAATTTGATTGGCACCAAACAAATGCTACTTTGACTTTTGATGGACTGTATTGCTATTTTAAAATATAGATGTTCCCATTGCCCATGGTTACAAAAAACATCAAAAAACTATGTACTTTGAAGTAGCAACCATTACATACAAACATTGACCAACATTTACGAACAGTATCACATTATAATGATCACCATCAGTTTTTTTTTGGTAGTTAGACTTGAATGACCATCCCCAAGAGCTTTCCTGTGCACCAGAAAAACTTGATTTTTCCTTGCTGTTCTTCAGCCAAGGCTGATGCTTGTGACTTTGAGAAATGGCCAGAGGCAAGGTTTGGTGAATCAATTTGAACGGTGGTAGGCAGCCTCCCATGTGCTCAAGAATGGTGGCGAAACATTGACAGAACATATAGGTGTGCCTTGGTACGTTTTTTGAGATGTTTTAATGTCTTGTATATCATGATTTTCCTATTGCGAACAAGTATGTTTGAATCTGGAATCAATCCTTGATTGGATATCTTCCTTCAGCTTTGATTAGAGCCGGATGGTATTTGGGACTTTCAGGGAAGCTTTGACGCCATTATCGTGGACAGCACTGACATGGGAACAACAGGTGGAAGGACTGTGTGATTTACTACCTATGACTAATGATACTGCTGAAGGATTGCAACAAACACTGGACATTTTGAAACTGCCATCATGGCATTTTTGACATCAACTTGCTACCTGAGAAACACACAGGAGTGACCATTTATGGTCCCAGAGCTTCTTCGAAGGATGTAGCTTGGCGGAGGGATGTGGGAAGTTACCGTGACCTCCATGCAAAAGGCAACACTCTTGTATAGCTACGGGCTTTACATGGCTTTACAGTAGAGCACTTCATAGGGGATTCTCATGAATGCTACTAAGAGATTATGCCGCCACACTTGGCAATTTCCTGAGTAAACAGTGATTGTGAGATTTCTTAGTGGTGAACATCTCAGGTCTCAGTCGCTTGCGGCCAGAGGGACAACTCTCTACTCAGCTTGGAGCTTGCCTTGTGCATCTTGGTTGCATTGAAGCAGACTTGTGTTTGGGATAGACTTGTGTGAGATTTTTTGAGTCTACAGTCTACAATGATTTACAATTTTTTTTTACGTCTTGCAACAAAAACACTAAGAAACTAACCTTCACCCAATTTAGGATATTTAGGTGCCACCAGTTTTTTGTGCATGTTTTTTGGGTTTGATATTAAACCCACCGAAACCCACGTTTCGCAAAGCTCCAAGCCGAGGGGTACACGACATCTTGCATTCAGCCAAGCTGCGGGTAAAGGAGTCTCAACCCTTCGAGCTGCGTCCTGGTTGCCCAAAGCTGAAGCCGTTTAGCCTCCTCCCATATCCCCCCGGGGACCACGTTGAACCCTAAGATACAGATAGCTGGGTTGGATTTACCCTCCAGGGAACTTAACATATCCCCCTTTAAACTAAAGGTTCCTTGAAAGATGATTTTCAGAATTCCTCCAGGTGGTTTTTTTGGTTAGTTTTGTGGAGGGTATCATAAACAAACCATTTAAGATTTGACGCCTGTTTTTTTTTTTAATGTTTATGACATTTGTGCCATGTCCCCTTCGAGAGGCTCACTGTGTCATTCCAAAAGTCAACTTGTGCTGTCCCAAACTCCTGCAGGAGATGATTTAGTCTTCCAAGTGAGACATTATTTTGGAGCTACTGTCATGTCACATCATATCATGCAGGTTCAGGATGTTTCAGGTAGATGCTGTATGTGTTAAGTCTGTGGTTTAAACACGTATACAGTATACATCGTATACAAATTATGATATACGTGACAGCACTGAGAGGTCTAAACTGCTGACACACAAACACACACACACATTCACAAGTCAAATAAATCATATATATATATACACATGCTCAAATACATGAACGACTGAAACACGCATTCAAGATGTGGATATACTTTCGAAATGAAACCATGAAATGTCTATCCCAGGCTGGCTTTACCTCTGTACGGCCCTACGTGGCGGACACGGGGATTTGGGATGATGGGAATATATTTTTCTTGGGCAATCGGTAGATGATATGCCAAGATAAATCTATCATATACAATCATCATATACATATATCAATATATATATAATATATATATCATATGATATATGGAATGTGATAGACATATTGCATGCATTACAGCAATATATACTCTACCGTACTGTACTATATTAAAGTGAATTCTGTACAATGTGCATATATTATATGGTCATAACAAATGTGTATGTTTCCCCTCATGGGTACTGTAAATTCATAGAGCTTCAAACTTTGGAGGATGATGGATTTGAGTTTCGTGGATTTGAACTTCATCTTTCATCACATGGGTTTTTTGTGTTTGATGCCGCCAGATGTGAGCTTCAAAAGAACCCGGTGAGGAAATCGAATCCTACGGCGGCTTTGCCATCTTTTGCCTGGCTGGCCTGGCTGCCAAAGCATCGCAGCACGCGCCTCAGGATGTCCAACGTTGGTGATGGTAGCACAAGACATGGTGACATGAAGGCCAAAGGTGGAGAAGGAGGAGCAGAACCATTTTCCAGGCAAAACTCTTGGTGATGGCGGGTGATGACCTTGATACAAAGCCTAACTATAGACATTTTTCAGTACTTGTACTGATCAGCCAGCAGATGAGCAGCCAGCCAACATGCCGTGTACTTCAGCGCAAGGGATCGACGTTTGAATATGTGTGTAGGATCTAGTGATGAGAGTGATGCTAAGGGTGTTGTATTTCTGCCAAGCTTCAAAGCAGCTTTTCAGTGGATTCTTGTGGAGTATCAACAAACGTCAGAAAATTCAGATCCTTCCCCTATAGAAAATGCCGTTTCCCAACGAAAATTTCCAGGTTCATTTTCGGACTTCAACTGGAGCGCGCGAGCAACGGCACGAGGTCTACCAGGCAATCTGCAAGTCACTTCCAAAAACTGCAGTAATTACTGGCAAGGTTGATAGCCTTCACCAAATGGGAGCCTCTCAGATGTAATGGAAAGACTATAGAAATTAAACAGATGTTGGATTGAAACAGGTGAATGTATAGAGTCTCGCTATGTCTCGCTATTTGATTTTGGTGTACCAGCTGTTTAAGACTGTGATTTTCATTTCATAGGGAGACTGACTTCCAACTTCCAGAAGTCGTACCGGAACCGACATTTGTACCCAGGGAGTAACACTCACAACTTGAGCGGCAGGATGCACCAAAGTGACCTTCGAAGATGTGCCAGGATGTTTTACTCTTCCAGTGAAGGGCTCAAAGAATGCCATGGTGGGAGGGTTTCAAAGATAGATGCCTCTAGCATCTTTCCAAAATCTCAATGTCATTTGATTATTTTTAAAGTGATTTTCTTGTGGCAAATCGAAAATGCCAAATCAGTTAACTTCATCTGTAAATAACATTGGAAAATGAAGTCAACTTTTCAACCATGGCGCTGAGGCGCTCATGGCCCAGGAGCTTGATGAAAGCAGTGAAGTTGTTGGCAAAGACCAAGCGGGCTGCGAAGAAAACACGTGAGCGTTGTGAAGCTTTACGTGTCATAGAGAGGTGTGTTTTGATGTGTGTGTTGTACACAGCCAATGGATTTTAACCCAACTTGAGAAACTAATGTAATGTATATATTACTCGATATTATATAGTTGAAACTTTTTTTGGATGTGTTGGGATATCTCGCTCAACTTTATACATGAATACATGTAATTAGGACTACGTAGTTATGTATATAGCTTGAACATGTCTCCTGGCACTGCAGCAACCCTCGCCAGTTGACATAAGCACACCAGTTGACTAGGCTGGGTCTCTGGCATGGAGGGCTATGCCAGTTATGGCTAGCTGCTGTGGAGGTGCGGAAGATCCTTTCAGTTGAATGCCGCAGGGTTATGCCTATATAATGGCAATACATGTTTTTGGGAAGATGGGATATTTAGACATGGATACGCACATCAGGGAATTTTTAGAGATGTTTTTGGCACGGTCCGGATAGATGGGGGATGAATGATTAATCATCTAATTGTGTGTGGTACAGGTTGATTTTTTGACGTAGGATTATTGTACGATTTGTGAGCACCTGAGCTATGTATATGTACTGTATTTATGCCGCTAGATACATAATAACATCATGTCTTTGCTTCATAATTTCCTGATTCAGCCACTTCCAAGCTGCATGCCATTTTGCGAAGCCAACAGGCCAAGCAGTGGAGCCATGATGTTTCTCCCTGTGAGGCATGGGTCAACACAACAGCTGTACAAATCAGGACCTGTAGACAGAACCGGGATCAAAGCTATGAGAGCAGAGCGGTGTAGGTACCAAGGACACTCGTATTTTGTAGGTATTGGTGAGCGTGTTGTAGATGCAACTTTCATCCAGCTCTTTTGGGTAGGGAATCTGTTGGATGGATCGGTCCAAGCCTTCGAAGCCCTGCCAAATGCCATGGGAAGTGTCATGTTTTTTCAGTGGTCACAGAAAGAGTAGATTCTTATTCACGTATCTAAAGATGATCTGAAATGGATACGTAATATAAGTAATATATGTAAATATTTAGATATATATATATATATATGCAAACATTTTCACAATATATACATACTTGAATTGATATGCTTATTTCGAAATTCATGAAGTTAAATTGGACACACTCGATACATTGATAGAGTCAACAAGTGTACATTTTGTCCAGCATAGCAATGAACGGTGCCATCTCTCTCCCCTTTGATCCTCTTTGGACGTTTGGCTAGCGCCAACACTGTATAACCCAATGACCAAAGATAGTCATGACGTGGCGCAAGCACAACAATGGCTTCATTGCAAATGTTGAAAAAGATGTGTTTCTGCATGGCTGCTGGGATATGAAGTACACAGTGAAGTACACATGTCTCGTTGAACGCTGCATGCCAACTCCAAGAACGTATCTTCAGGGGAAGGCACTGGTACAGGAGTGCCAGAGTTTATTGAACATCATGCAACTGTGACTGAATGGCGACTGGATGGCTCTAACAGCTTATCAACACAACCTATATACAATGACACAATGAAGGAACATGTCAAAAAACATCATAGAAACAAATTCGAAAGACAGGTTGTGTTACCAGGCAATGAGCATTCACGAAGATCAGCGACATGCTGCGATTTGTATCTCATCAATGATGTGTTTCTATCAAATTATCAAATGATACCAAATGGAAATCTTGTCGCCACATAGAACCGTCACTCCTCGAAATTTCTGGCACTCTTCCATCAAGTTCAATCATGTGAGTAGGTTCATTCATGTTCATTCACACCATCTAAGACGAGTGTGTGAGTGCAGCTCCCATGCCACCAGCCGAGCGAACACATGGAGGAGAGCTTGTGGCGCAAAATACCAATCTCTATGAGACTTTGCAGATCCCAAAAAATGCAAGTCAACGAGAGATCGTGCAAGCCTATCATCAGAGAGCTTTGAAACTCCACCCGGACAAACAGGGTGGTGACAAAGACATGTTTCAGAAGGTAGCGCAAGCTTACGAGGTCCTGGTAAACCCAACAACCAGAGACCAATACCACATGTCCTTACTCCACCATAGTTCAAACGATGGCCTAGTGTGCAATGCCATTATGGATACTCAGAACTCGCAAGGGAGTTCTGTTCACCCACTGGCAGATTTTCCGGACGATATGGTTCAACTTTTGCTTGTGGTGCCACTCCAAGGGTGGCAACGGCTCCTCCGAGGCTTCCGAGTAGAGCAGTTGGATGGTTTGCTGAAAGCATTGGCCACTTTCACAAAGAGTGGAAGAAAACATGTGAGAAAACAGGAAGGTGCGAATGCTGTGGGTGGTCTCAAGGACATCAAATTAATGCATTTGTGTTACCGCCCAAGAGACCGAACTTTCCAAGCAAAGTTGACCTTGCATGGCTTCGACATCTGCACACCGTCAACCATGTTGGAACCGGTGGCAGCCTTTTATCACTCTGCAATCGTGGAGTTGAAGCAACAGGTCATCAAATGCAGTCAAGCAAACCAGGGCTTTGATGCTGCCATGAAGCAGGCTCTTGACAAACTAGCATCTTTGGGCTTTGCTTGTCCTTTCACCTTCCGTTTCAATCGATGGGGAGCGAACGGGATTTACACTCCCCATGTTGGTGATTTGAGTTTGGCGCTGGCCATGCGCCGAGAAGCACAAGAGCTTCAAGACAGATGGTTTTCCACCATCAAGAGACTGAAAGACCAGTGGAAGCGAGCTGCGCAAGAATTTGCAGAGGCAAATCAAACGCTGCGCCAGACAAAGGCAATTGAACTCAAAGGATATGTCACTGCGCTGCAAGATTCTCTTCGTTTGCCAACAGGACCAATCGTACGACTACGACGGGACGGCAAGCAGCCGCCTGATATAAATTTAAAAATTCCCTTCCTTGGCAAATTAGCAGCAAATTTGCAGCTGGAGACGGCAGATCTACAGTCGCAATTGGCCAGTGCTGCAGGGCAGAGGGCCTTGCTATCTTTTTTTGAACAGAATCAGAGCACTCGAACGTCATCCTTGCCACTGGAATGCCCGTGCAGCACTTTTGTTAGCTTGAGCGAAAGTCAGAAGTCAGCTGTTCTTGGATTTGTGGGCCTGGTAGACCTGGCTCGCTTGGGTGCTACCCAAAAGCAATGCCGGCAGGATGTACAAACATCTTTAGATGCACGATGTACAGATGGGTTGGAGTTAACTTCAAGAGATTTCAGTGATGATGCGATGTATCAAATCTCTCAAGTAATTGGTTTCTTGCACCAAAGGTGCTTGGCAGAGGTAAGGGCCATTTCCTTTTCAGAGGAGTTGCCAGCAACCTTGATGTCGCAGGGGTTGTTATGGGCCACCTTGTCCGCGATGTCAAATCTGAAGGTTGTTTTCCTGCACCGGGTCCATGCGTTATGCCCTCCTGCAGATGCTGCAAGAAAGTTTGCCGTGCAAGTTGGATTATGATACGACTTGGGGCATGCTTTGCCAATGCTGACAAAATGTCAATGAACTGAAGCCTGCGATGGTAAGAAAGAAGAAAAACAAAGTTCATGTATGTTCATGTCATGCTGCGCCAAGCACAGGTCACAGGTCTCCAAACATTGCGTTGCCATAGACAATTAGGCAATTGGCACTCGCAATCGCAACTAACTAAACACCCTGTCACTTGAGAGGTGATGGAGAGCAGTTTCCGATGATTCCGATGCAAAAAAGGCGAGTGAACCAACTAAACGTTTTCGAAACCAAACATGCCATGGGCATCGATTTGTTCATGGCTAGCAATTAACAAACGAAGGTGAAGTTGTGAATGCAGGTTGTTTCTTTGCAGCAAAATATATTGCATTGGAATAATATGGAATAATAGAATACATAGAAAGGTCTATGATGTTTTACGAAACTGTACCAGGGACCAGGAACATGTTTCTGGTGATTCCATATCGGTGGATTCTTTTTTGGGGATTGACAACTAAGAAAGTCACCAGCTACAAGTACTGCAATGTGGATTGCATTTGCTTGTGTTACTTGGTTCATTTTGGTTTACCGTACTTTTAAACAGCAGTGCTATGGATGCTCCCAATTCCTGCTCGCCTACACCGGCTCATATCGGCAGGTTGTTTGCAACTAAAGTTGCCTGTAATTCATGAACAAGATGGAGAGGTTTTGAAAGTTGTTCCATGTTGTTTTTCTC
>DF242467.1:1729-19229 GCA_000507305.1 Breviolum minutum Mf 1.05b.01
TTGTTGTTGTTGTTGTTGTTGTTGTTGTTGTTGTTGTGGTGGTCTTTGTCAATTTTGTGTGTTTTTTTTTCGGGGTTATTTACACCTGGAACTTTGGATGCCTTCACTTTCTGTCAGTTTTTTATCAGACAATCCAATGCTTTTGAGACTGGGGAGTCTTGGTGGTGTTTTTACATGAAAAATTCGCAAAATTTCAGCCTTGAAGCAAAGGCTTCTACCGGGGCAGCGTGGGCTTTCGGCGCTTGCGGGTTGGCTTGCTGTCATCGGTCAGGCATCTTCGTTTCAGGTCACCCCCGAAGTTGTGTGATTCGATTGTGGATGCTGGATGGAAAATGCAAAGTCATTACCCTCCTGGAAAGTACACGTCCCCTCCGAAGGTGGTTGAGAACATATTTTCCTTTTCCAAAGGTGGGATATGGTAGTTCCCTGATGTCCCCTGAAACTAACATGTTCCCTGAAAAATAATGGTTGGAAGACATGCCTTTCCTTTTGAAATGGCCCCTTTTTAGGGTACATCCTTTCATTTTCAGGAGTGTAATTATTGATGTCGGAAGAGCAAAGGAGGTGCAAAATGATTTGATTTCCAAGATTCCCCTACAGATGCCTGCCATTTCAGCTGTTCACCGCTTGATACTGCTCCACAGAGGATTTGCAACTGCAATGTGCACTCAACAAAAGTCTTGTATCAGAGAAAGTACTCCTGCGGGCATTTTGGCAGTTTGGTATCTATCTGGAAATAGCTCCGCTCATTTCATTTCTATGCCCCCGCAGAATTTTCTACATAGACGAAGTGGTGCCTTTGGTTTTTTTCCACTCCCACTTTCGTGGTGTGCAAATTGCAGGTGGGTTTGGCCCGAAAACTGGGAGATGCTGCAGCAAGAAGCTCGCCTTCCATCTCCAACTGTGTACCTCACTCAGCATAATTCGGCACCTCCCGACTGGATTGGCTGGGGAACCTGCCAAATCTTGTCAGGTTTGGTTGCAACCATACAGAGGAAAAGGAGGCGTGGAATAGATGTGCCAAGGGTCGTGTCTATTGACTATTCATGCCACCTGAGGAGTGTGATGATTTGAATTTCAATTCATGATGCTTGAAATTTGTAAGTGATTTTGCTTACCTGTTCATGAGGGTGTAGCAAAAAGATAACCCTTATTGGGAACACCACCTATTACCTAGACATTTCTGCTGGGGATGGGGTGTCTCGTTGACGCTGCGTGTGTTTCAGGCGGGTTTGTTGAAGCGCATGCAGTCCTCCTTTGCAGTGGCGAATGGCCTGCGGCTGATAGCATTCATCCTTACAGGCAACGGTAAACGATGTTTTTTCGCTGAAAAAGTGAAGGTCAGATGTAGGCAGATGTAGGCAGAAGTTTGTCTTGCATTCAGGATTTCTACTTTGTATGGTGCCATCCCTAGCAGCCATGACAGCAGTGAAACATGAATGATGTTTTTCAGGAACATGGGCTTACTTGCTGGGCGGTTTTGTAGTCAAAATCTGGTTTGCTGGGGACTGATGTTGCCGGACATCTGGTTAGAATCTGTTCGGCTGTGGGACTTGTCCTTCTGATTAGGGGGTCGTGTTGGACTCGTATTCCCGTGGCCCAAGAACACTCGTGCCAGTTCGGTTCGGACAATGACAATACATAAAGACACCAAATTGGCCGGACAGATCCGAAGTGTGGTGGGGTTGTGTTGACCCTGTTCACGAAACCAATGGCTGGATGTCCCTTACTGAGGTTGTGAAGTCTGGGCGTCGATCAGGTTTTTGGCGCACAGGCACAGTTGCCATGACAGGATGCATGCAGAAAAGGGAACGTAGGATGGCCTTCTCGATTCGAGTTGACTTGAAAAATACGGATTCTATGTCAATGTAAACCTGTCAAACAAAGCCTCTTTCGATCTCATCCAAAGCTATAGTTGTAGTTATAATTATACTCATAGTTCTGTTATGTTTGCAGTAATAGTAATGTTTGTAGTTATGATTATGGCTATGTTTGTACTTCTAGCAATGCTTATAAAGCTATGTATTCTCCAAGCGGGGGGAACATACACGAAAGATGGTTCACCGCAGTCTTTCGGCTTACAGACGGTGGGTCCCTTACATTCTCTTTGGAGTGTGGGACCTACTTGGAAGGTTCCGGGGGAGGTGGGCCGTAGCTTCTTGTGGAGCTTGGCCCACTTTCTAATTGGAAGGTTCCACTTGGTGCTCCACTCGTGGTCTTGCTCTGCCAGAGTCCTTAGTGGACTAGGTAGGACTTGACCTTGCGAGTCATCCTGGAAGTGGCTGACCACTTGATCTATCTTTGAAGAAGACTTCAGGATGGAGGAGCTCAAGTTGGAATGGAAAAGAAAGGGAGGATCGCCATCTGAATGGGAGGACCTTTTGGGTGAAGGCCTCAAGCTCAGTGATGTTGGATGGCATGAAGCAGCCCGAGATGGTGATCCTATGAAGAAGGGCCATGACCTTCTTTGTGAAGGTAGGCTCCTCGAGTATCAGTGCTATGATGTTCGCCACCGGCCTCAAGGAACAGCAGTCATTGAAGTGATTGATTGGTTGGATCAAGAGCAGAGGTTGATCAAGGCAATTCACCTTGCTGCCTCCGACGAGTACTATCAATGGTATGGAGAAGAAAAGTTGAAGGTGGATGAAGTGGCCTACCACTTTTGTGGAACTGGTCATCGCACCTGCCCTGTGAAGTTGGGAAGAGCCGATGGCAGGGTGATGATCCATCTTGACCGTTGGAGAGCGGTGAATGCTGGCCTGTTGGAAGGTCAAGGATATAGTCATGATGTGGCTGTGGCTAGAATGAGATCGGCGATTGCGAGAGCCACCCCCAAGCCTGTGGATCCTCCGGGTGCTACTGCCCCTCGCCATGCTCCTGGTTTGGGGGTAGGTGAGGTTGGCAGCGGCTTGGATGCGGCCCTTGCAGGTGGGGGGTTTCCGCCTTATGTTGACAAAGGTCCAGATGAAGACCGTGTGAAGGAAAAATCAAAGGAGCCAAAGGCGAGTGTTGGGAGGATGTTGGCAGACCGTGCTGACTCCTATGAGACCAGCCAGAGCTCTTCCTCTAGGAGAAAGAAAAGGAAGGCCGGGCGAGATGAGGATAGAGCTGATCGGAAGAAAAGAAGCCGAGGAGATCCCGGATGTGATACAAGTTCCGAAGGTGAGGATAGCAGTGGCTCTGGTGACATGCCTTTTCGAAAGCCCTCCGCCCGGGTGGAGTTGGACTTATGGAGGCAGTCGCAGAAAAACCCGGGAAAGCTGTTGAAAAGCGGGCTTCAAGAGATGGGGCGATTTCTGGCCGACCGAGTGGGGGCCAATCCTCACGAAGGTTGGGAGGATCGAAGGGTGATGGCCTACATCAACCAGGTGTTGCTGACCCAGCATCCAGCTCAAAGCCTGGGGGTCAGGAACTTGAGAGAAGCTCAGACCCTAGGTATGGCGCTGGACTTGCTGATGACAGGCAACCTAGGAAGTCTAGGAGACTTGTTGATGCAGCGCCTAAAAGCGTTGGAGACGGCGGTCAACGAGCAGAATTGGTCATCAGCGAGGCACCAAGAACTGATCGCCCCACAGTCCGCCAGTCTGACAAATCCAGGCGAAAAAGAAGCTGCAGCGAGAGCAGAGCTGAGGGCCTTGAAGTTGAGGAACTCGATGGCGAAGGCCAAAGGGGCCGCCAAATAGGGACACGGCGGCGGGATNTACCGGACGTGAGGCGCCCCGCGACGCCACCATCATCCCCGAAGAGTCCGTCAAGTCAGTCAGAGAAGAAAGTGACCTTCAACGACGAGAAGAAGATCATCCCAAGGGACGGAGGCGCAGAAGGCGGAGGACACGGCGAAAAACAAGCCGTAGCCGAGGAGAAGAACAAAAAGATGAGCCGATGGAAGAAGTGGAGACAAAAGAGGAAAGCTCAGGTAGAACACCAGCCGAAGTCACCTCCTCAGGACCGAGATTCTTCGAGTACAAGAGTTCCAGCACTAAAACAAAAGGAAAAGTCTCGGAGCCCGACACCCCTGCCGGGGAACAGGAGAGTCACTGTTCAGAAGTAGGTGACGAGGAAGTCCAAGAGGCCCTTGGTGGCTTCAGGACTTGGTTGAAGGAGAATGATGTGTCAGGACTCAGTGTGGCTCAGTTGGGAGCCCATCTGGTACTACAGATAAAAAAGAGTAAGGTGAACCTGGGAAGGTACATGGAGCGGATGCTTGCCAGCCCCAATGAAGGACAAGAGGGGGAAAGACAGCGAGGCGTGCTACCCCTACCTTGCCTTGAAGATTCTTTTGCAGTTATCTCCCAGGTTCTTGAAAGCGGTGAGTATAAGAGATTGGCAGGAAGTTGGGGCCAGAAGAAATCGATGACCACTGCAAAGGTTCACAGAGAGATGAGGAAGAAAGGGATGCTGATTTGGCATTTCTTGGTAGTGATGGCTATCAATTTTATGTGGAATGGCATGAGGAGCACCGGCCGAGTTTGTAGAAGGGCAGCAACTGTGGCACAAAAGGCCATTCAAGATCGGATCTGGACAGCAGTTCGGGTGTTCATGGACGACACGTCAGAGACCTCAGAGAAACTGCTGAAGTCACCAGGGTGCGAATTTCATATCAAGGTGAAGCAGTACCCAAAGCACAGCTGTTGACTCTTGAGCAGATTCTTCCGGGGCTTCCCCCTGAGGGATATGGTGGCTCCGTTCAACTGGTGGATCTGTGCGAGGGCTTAACCAGGGAAAGGCTGATGAATCCTGAGAGTTGTATGCTGTCTGGGGAAGAGTTGCCCCTCAAGTTGCCTCAACCCAAAGTAATGGCAAAGGAAGAGGACTGGAACAAAATTGCGGCGGCCTTGTATCAACGTGGTTTGGTACGGCCAGTCGACAATGTAGCCAAGGTTGATGACCAAATGATCTTGAACGGTGCCTTTGGGGTCCCCAAACCGGGGAAGACGCTGGAGGACGGCCGTGACATCTTGAGATTCATCATGGATTTCAGGTCGGTGAACTCGGTGATGAAGATCATCGAAGGCGATGTGAGGACCCTCACAGGAGCACCAGCTTTCCAGCACATCGTGATGCCCACCGGGTCGGTGATCAGAATCTCAGCTGATGATTTGGTATCAGCCTTTTACCTCTTTGCATTGCCAAAGGCCTGGAGTCAACTGATGGCCTTCAACATGCCGGTTAAATGGAAGTCTTTAGGGATTGAGAAGGAAGGAGAAACTTATGTGGGGGCATGCGTCTTACCAATGGGCTGGTCGTCGGCTGTTGGTTTGATGCCAGCATGCCCACAGAAGGTTGGCTCTCCGTGGCCTCCCTCGTGGAGGTGCGGGGTTGCCAGGCCTTGAAATCAGGAGAGACGAGGTGTTCCCGGAAGTCGAGTGTGATGGAGGTGCTGCATGGAGCCTTTACCTTGATGACATGACGATCATTGAGTTGTTGGAGGAAAAAGCAGCGAAGAGCGTGGAAGGAATGCCAGCCAAGGAGCAGGAAAGACTGAGGGCTGCTTACAGCCACTGGGGCATTCCGATCAGCAAGGAAAAAGCATTGCAACGGGCTGAGAAGGCAGAGAAGCTTGGAGCAGTGCTGGACGGTGAAAAGGGCCTGCTGAGATGTTCCACAAAGAGGGCCCTAGACAGTTTGTCTTTGGCTGCGATGTTGATGAGGCAGGAATATCCACCAAAGAAGGCTATGCAAGTGTTGGCCGGGAAAGAAGCTCATGGTCTTCAGTTTCGGCGACCAATGTTTTCTATACTGGATGAGGTTTGGAAAGAGATCGCAAAAGATTCACCTTACTGCCATTTGACCAGTAAGGTGGTTGGTGAGGTTTTGCTGTTGAACAGCCTTCAGGTGATGAAGTACACGGACCTGAAGGCAGGACTCAGCGAAGTGGTGAGTGCCAGTGACGTCAGGTTTTGTGAAAATGTCCTGGGTGATGATGCAACAATTGAGGAGATGTCGGCACAACTCTATATGGATCCCATCGAAGTCTGTTCCAGTGATGTCTCTCGTGTTCGAAGGCCACGATTGTATTGGAATTCAGTTGAGTTGGATGATCACCCGGAATTCACCAGAGAAGGGGGTCAACACTGTGAGAGGATAAGATTTTGTGAAGAACCAGAGGAATTGTCGAGCTTCTTGGAGGAGGGTTGGGGCTGGCCTGGTGCCGAGCTGAACCCTGACTTGAAGTTACCGACATTCACTCGAGCAATCCCTCGGAAGAAGCCTCCGCTGCGTCCTGCTGGTCTCGATCGATGCTCAGAGGCTACAATCCAGAAGTGGAAGCAGGACCAGATGATGTTCCCGCCATACACCTATGCTCCAGAGTACTTGATGCGTGAGACCTCAGGTGACCGATCCAGAGTGGCATCAGCCGAGGAGCG
This sequence comes from Breviolum minutum Mf 1.05b.01, assembly GCA_000507305.1. Classification (NCBI taxonomy): domain Eukaryota; class Dinophyceae; order Suessiales; family Symbiodiniaceae; genus Breviolum; species Breviolum minutum. Next base: position 8,098 of record DF242467.1, read on the forward strand.
TGAGGTGCTTATGGGGTTCAGTCGTGGTTATACCTTGGCCTTGTTCAAGAAGGCAGCAAAGGATGATCAAGAACGATGGGTGTAGGAAGTAGGTAGGAAGGCAGCCATTGGGAACTCTTTCCACTGTGGAGTTCTGGCGATGCTGATGGATCTATGGCTGTGGTCTAAGAAGGTTCGTACAGATCCGCTTGGACCCCGCTACATCTGGAACAAAAGGAAGAAAGAAATGGATCCAGCTGTGACCCGGTTGGCCGAAGAAAGTGGCGATGATGGCAGTGAGAAGGCTGGTGAGACAGAGAGTGAGGAGTTGGCCCTTTTGGCAGAGAACAGGAGGTGCTGCCCAGAGTGGATTCGACCTTCAGCCAAGGAGATTGCTCCTGCTCTGGCCAAAAGGTTGGGCCAGCAGTTGGTACATCAATATCTCCGACGAATGGAGTTTCGAGGCAGTGACATTCGGCTGGACCTTGGGATTGTGTACAAGCCGGACATGGCACCTAGGACCAGCATTGATCCGTCACGCTGGGTATGGACAATTGCAGATTCATACCCCTACCGCCAAGAGGAACATATCAATGTGTTGGAGTTGCGGTCCATACTCCATGCGTTGGAGTGGAGGGCCAGGAGTAGGGTTAGCCAGGACCAAAGATTCCTTCATTTGAGTGATTCTCAAATATGCCTGGCGGTGCTCACAAAAGGAAGAAGCTCTAGTAAGAAGATTAACCACTTGCTGAGACGTATCTGCGCGTTGTGCTTGGCTATGGGTTGGTATCCCCTCTATGCTTGGGTTGAGTCGAGACTTAATCCGGCCGATGAACCTTCTCGAAGGTTCGAAAAAGCAAGTGAAGATGGGGCCGAAGATACCGCATAAAGAAACCAAAGCCGAGCGACGTGCAGTGAGGAAGCAAGTGGGAAAACTAGAGTCACAATTGGTGGGAACCAACACCCGAGAGAGGTATGCAGAATCGTTTTCGGCATTTTGCCGTTTTGCAAAGATGAATTTGAAGGAGCTGTTAGAGGATGTTGCAAAAATTGATGACCTCTTAGCAGCCTATGTGGAATTCATGTGGGAGGACGGCGAGCCAAAGAGCTATGCCAACTACGCAGTTGCAAGTGTCCAATTCTACATTCCAGCTGCAAAGAGGCGTTTACCACTCAGTTGGAAGTTGGTGTCTACTTGGAATAAGTTGGAGTTACCAAGTCGAGTGACACCATTAACCCCAGCTATGGCAATGTCTGTGGCAGGGTTATTTTATGAATGGAAGTGGATGGCAGCCGGCCATATGATCATTGTGGCGTTTAGTTGCTTCCTGAGGACAGGTGAAATGTTTCTCATCCGTAGACGTGATGTTATCCTCCCAGTGAAGCAAGGCCAAGCTGCAGTGATCTTCCTCCAAGACACCAAAGGAGGACAAAGAAAGCAGATGCAGTGGGAAAAAGTGACAGTCTATGAGACGGTAGCCCTGCAATGCCTGACAGCACTTTGCCAAAACAAGAAGTCAGGTGAACTACTGTTGGATCTTTCCGTATATCGATTCCGTTCGATTTGGAAAGATGCAGTGGCTGCCCTCAAGCTGAACCATCTTAAAGTTCAACCTTACAGCATCCGCCGTGGAGGAGCCACGTCTTCATATAGACAAGGCATGTCTTTTGAGGAGCTGATGAGCCGTGGCAGATGGCAACATTTAGCCACTGCCCGGATTTATCTTGATGAAGGGCTTCAAGAACTTTCAGCCATTCAATTGCCAGCAGCTACACGTGCTGCCCTACATAGATCCTACCTTGTGTTTACACGTCGTAAGCCAGGTGGGGATGCGTGGAAGGGCGGTAGGTCCACCAAGGGATCTTTGCTTTAGCTGCTGGGCTTTTATCACCAAATGGTTGGTAAAGCCCTTTGTGGCATGCTCGATGCCAATTGACTCAGAGGGCACGGGCGCTGGCTTGAGCTTGAAGAAGTCATGCGAGAGCATTCATAGCTGCTCGTGGGTGACCATCAAAGTAGTGTATGTATTCTCCAAGCGGGGGGAACATACACGAAAGATGGTTCACCGCAGTCTTTCGGCTCCCTCCACCACCCCAGCTTAGGTCCACCAAGGGATCTTTGCTTTAGCTGCTGGGCTTTTATCACCAAATGGTTGGTAAAGCCCTTTGTGGCATGCTCGATGCCAATTGACTCAGAGGGCACGGGCGCTGGCTTGAGCTTGAAAAAGTCATGCGAGAGCATTCATAGCTGCTCGTGGGTGACCATCAAAGTAGTGTATAAGTATACTTATAGTTGTCTATTATAGTTATAATTCCGGTTCTAGTGGCCACTAGGATGATTCAGTGTTTTTATTTTGACAAAGAGTTGCTGCCTGAGCCTCTCCAAAAATGACCCAAACAACTGTGGGGTACTTTGGCCCTGAGATTGCACGAGGTGTTCCATCGCAAGAATCTGTTGGCCTTGTATCCTTCCCAGATGAGAATTCCCTGGAAATGACCGAAGGCCTTTGAAAGATTGCTGTGGTGGTCCTGGGCAAAATCTTGGGAGTCGGATTTTGAATGAATAGAACTTTGAAGATTCCAACAAAAATATTGGACTCTGGAAGGAATCTCCTGAACAAAGACCTTGTAATGCAATTTTGTGGGGAAGGGAAGCAGTTTCCGTTTGAATCCTTGGATCCAAAAATCTGCCCCCAGAGACTCTGGTTGGAAAGGGATTTCCGAAAACTCACTGGTTGCAGGTCCTGGGAGGAATTTTCTAGGCTCTTTCCATCGAATGTTTCTGCCTTAGTCGCTTGATTTTGGGATGACTTTTTGAGGGGTGGACCAATGCGAAATTTACTAGAGACAACCTTGAGTGGTCTTTTGGCCCTTTTGGCTAAGGCCAGAGAATGGTTAGGATTGCTTGTGGCCTTGCGGAAACAACGAGGATGTTGAGCAAACCGCGGATGTCCAATTTTCCAGATGCATGGCTCAAACGGGCAATGGGAAAGGTGAACTTGTTTTGCTTTCTTTGTGAAATGTGATGATGATGATGATGATGATGATGATGATGATGATGATGATGATGATGATGATAGTTTTGATGTGGATTTGAAAGATGCTCAAAGCAGCCTGAGGCAATAATCAACCGACTTCTGTGCCACCTACTCGGGCGAAGCAAAAGGGGACCTTCGGACGCAGATGCCATTTGTAGACAACTCTTTCAGTCAGGTTTGTGTTGAGATCTCAAAAAGAGGTCTTGCACAAGGATTTGAGATCTCAGTCGAGGGCTGCAGTCGTGTCATGGTGAATGAGAAGCTCCACCGGCTGCACCGGGATCGTTGGCTAAAACAGTCTGATGGTTGAAATGCTGGTGTCGTTGATTCGGCATGAGGAGATTTTAGGATTCTCGAGACAGAAGATGGAGCTCCAGCTTTTTGAAAGAAAGTGGTTGGTACAAAAAGCGGGCGTGACTGGCAGCTTGAAGCCTTTAGAGAGCTGGAAGAGATTCTGTGTTAGCAAAGATGATATGCTATACTGAACTTTTTTCCTGAGGCCACTCTTATTTCGACAAATATTTGGCAGAAAAATCAGAGACATAAAGATGACACATGTTGGTTCCGCCTGTGCCATGGCAACAATGGGTGTGTTTAAAACCACCAAGGCCAAGGCAACACTCTCAAAGTTGGAGGCGACCGACCTGCAAATTGCGGGGGAACAACATGGTGCTATTGGAATGGTGGGAATAATATATATATATATATATTTTGTTACATTGAAAGTCATCAATTTCTATGCCACTCTGACAACACCGGGCCACATTTAATTTGGAAATGAAGAAGTGAGGGCCAGGTGACGTGGATTGTTTGTGATTTGATTGTGACTAGTGACGAGTGGTGCATTGCTAACTGAAAAAAGAGCTCCGAAAACTAAGATGACAATGGAAGAACAACCATTTCAAGATGTACCTATCTCCTATTTATTAAAAAATGGTGCTTTTCCATTGCCATGTTAGTTTCCTGGAGGGTACAACTCCGATCGAACTGACTTGGTGCATCGGCCTTCCAGGAAGAAATCTCGGCGACGCGTTCGCGAATTGTGGAGCTGAAGGTAGCAACATTTCAGATTGAAGCGTGCTACACACCCCTGAACTAACATAGTTGGCTGGAAAAGGGACCAATTGAAGATGTATTTCCCATTGTCAATGGGGATCTATTGCTATCTTAGTTTATCAGAGTGTAGCTGGAGTTTTATTGTCCTCTGAATTTTGGGAACACTGTGACTGGAGCAACAGACTTTTTTATTTGCGGACAAATTGGATACACTTTTGTCCAAAGGTGCAGGTGCAGAAGAAGATGAGCGAGCAGGACTCCTGTGCCATTTTGTGGCTTGAAGAGAGTGAGAATTTTTAACATGTTCAGCCAACCTATTCTTCAGCCAAAGGGTGAGTTTGGCCATGCGCGCGACAGGAAATCGAGGATGAAAACGATGAGGCAACTCCAACGAGCTCCCACCAGGTGAATCACTCACAAACATCCGTTTTGGTTTTTGGTTTTTGGAAGCTTAAGAGGCAGACATTGTTGCTGTGTTTTTGTTTGTTGTGTTTTTATTTGTTTTGTTCAAGTCGAGGGGACCTCAGACATTCTGGTAGATTCTGGTACACATAGACTGTTTTTTTTGGAGAAGTTTGGGTTCAAGTACCGACGGTGATGTATCATAGAAGATTTTTTTTGCCACATATTTCACGAATCAAAGATCAACGGTTGCTGCCAACTTTCAGGATGAAGTTGACGCTGAGGCAAGGAATTTTTTGGGCAGTTTCAAGATGGGACCCAACAGATGGTGGCCCAGCGGTGGCTGATGGGTGGAATCTCAACAAAAAAGAGATAGGCAGAGTGATTTTTCCCAAGGGTCTGATGGTCTCATACACTTCTTGTGATTGGAAAGTTGAAGGAGTTGAAGTTGTTTTTTTGATAGCCTTTGATTGGGGCTTTTGATAGCATTCTTGTTGACTGCCCCGAAGGTTTTGTGACCGGGCACCTACCAAACAAATTATATAAGATAACAGATGTCAAGACAATTGTGTCAAATGGATGCTAAGGAAAAATCATCACCCGCAGGTTTCCAGAAAGTATCAGAAACATAACCAATTGTCCAGACAGTGACGAAAACTGTTGATTTGAACCATCAACAATATGAATGTTGGTAACATACAAATTGCATTCATCTCTGTACTTTGTATTCATATGTTCACAATAAGTAGTACTGTTGTCACTCTCCGGATGAGTTTGTGTAACTGTCAAAACTCAAAGAAGCCCGTGGTGAATGTTCGAGACCCCTTGTGGTTTTACCTATCCCTGTGTATCAAGACAGTGTCCTCAAGGATGTTCTGAGTGGCCCTGAAGACCGTGGGACCGAGTATATGCGTACATACACATATATATATATATATATACACACATGTATTCCTAGTCTATATGTATATAATGTGTATACATGCATGCATGCATGCATACATACTGTGAAAATAAACGTGCCTGTAAAAGAAGATGAGGGGTGAGGACGTAAGGATAGAATCTTCTTCCCAACTCACCCTTTTGTGTCATTTCTGCTTTTGTATCTGGAATGCTCAAGGATGGGTTTCCCATCTCCCTTGACAGGCTGAAGAGGTGGCCTCTGGTGGGTTGCTGCCCTAGTGACCAGTTGATCCTGGTTATTTGCTGTATATTTGGGATGAAATCTTAGCCATCTTTGGCTTAGGATTATTTCCTAAGCCAATATCATTGGATCCATTTTTTGAACCAATCAGGATTTCATTCTTCATGTCATCCAAGGGTTTTGATCGCTCGACTTGACAAATGGACACTGAATATTTGAGGAGCTCCCCAAGGAAAAGTGCATCCGTTGATTCTGCCCGGTGCCCAGACATGTTGCCAAGAGTGGTTACACCAGGTGTGAAGCACCCCAAGAAGTGCGCTTTCATGCCAACATTTGAATCAAACGGATCCTTTTTTTTGGCTCGCAGCTGCTTGGGTGCCAGTTGGTCCCGGGCAGAGCGCCCTTCAGTCTGTTTGGTTTTCCTTGGTAAGTCGAGGTGTTGAAGTGGGTATTGAATGGCATGACTCTATCACCTTCAGTGGGGCCCCATGCTAGTCAAGCATTATTGTAGGTTCTGCAGTTCCAAAAAACAGCCCGAGAAACTTAGGATTTTGGGACCCTACAAAGTGGGCCCCGGATCCAGTTAGAAGTAAGGTTATGTAACTCCACTTTAACCACAGCTACACATTTATAAGGCCCATTTATAAGGGAGTTAGAACCCAATTTATAACTACAAGTGGCCCAAGGTGTATGTTTCGGACCACTTTGAGAAACCATTTTCCAACGTGCCAAGCCGAGGTCCGGCAGTCGGAAGGCCTGCAAGTTCACGTTTGCCATGAAAGATTTCAAGAGATACAACCGACAAGTATCAAATTGAAGGAAAAGATAGAACCATCTCATTTGGTATCAAGTGTTTCTTTTTTTCCCCAGATAGCGATAGCTATAGGGGTTCTTACTTCCAATAGGGGGGCAGGGCGACGAGCCACTTTGGCAGATTGGACGTGGCACCAGGGTGCCAGTGCAGGGTGCAGTGGACGTGGTGCCTTGCTGGGTGCAATCGTAGGGTGCCATAGTAGTGTGCTATGGTTGGGGGGAGGGTGACGACCAACTTTGGGGGAGTGGACGTGGTGCTGTTGCTGGGTGCCATTGCAGGGTGCCATTGTAGTGTGCTATGGCGGGAGGAAGGTGACCGCCAACTTTGGGGGAGTGGACGTGGTGCCATTGCTGGGTGCCAGTGTAGGGTGCCATTGTAGTGTGCTATGGTTGGGGTGGAGGGTGACGACCTAACACAAAAAATTGTTTTTGCTATCTGGGGTCTATGCTGGTATAATTTTCAGGTGCTTGTTTTTTTTTCTGTGATGCTTTTTTGGGTGCCCAACAAAAAGGTGAAAGTCCTTCGCCTCGAAGAGCACGTGAACGCCTGGATCCTCGGGTCCCAAGATTTGCTGCCAACTTCGCCGTTTGGGAATCCATCTGTGTCGAGGTATGGAGTCAAGACGGAGGCTACAGCAGATGCATCAAAGCATGTCTACGTTGCTTAGATTTGGAAAATGGAAACCTGGGAGAAGTTGTGAAAAGATGCTTCAAGTAGGATTTCGGCACTCTTTGTTTGGTAGACATCTTCGCTACAGATGGGAGGTTTGCTTCATCAAGATGGATGATTTTGCGCGAGTGGCAGTGCATTTCTATTTGCAGATAAAGTCTTATATAGTCTAGTGCAGTCAAAGACCAATGCAGAAATTTTCTGATAGGATGCGGAGAGTTTGATTGGGGTTTGGAGACTGAACAACCCTGTTGGAAACGAGACAGCATGGATTTACAAGTACGCACTGATGGGCATAAAATCCATGACCAACAAAATTTCTCGGGGGTGACTTGTGGAAAGCATCCCAGGTTATGGCTGAACCTTGAAGTAAGAGTTTGATTTCTTTTCAATTCAAGAAGGAATCTCAAGCGCAGCACTTTCTACTCTTGCTCGCAAAAGAGACCAGAGAAACACTTCAGTGAAATTTGTACCAAAAACCTTTCACAGGTGGTATACACCTACACTGCCAAAGTTTAACATGCACCCTGAAAAGGTAACCATCTTTGAAAAGAAAGTAATCTTCCAACCATCATTTTTCAGGGCCTATCTTAAACTTCAAGGAGGGTAACTATTCGCATTTTCACATCTTCATTTTGGATCCCACCGTTGAAGTTCAAAAAACGCCTAGGCCAACGGAAGCTGAGCCAAAGGTGACGAATCATCGCTGGTTGCGAACGTGTGGGGCCTCGACTTTGGAGGTAACAAAGGTGCTGCAAGATGGGCCCCTACTAGTTATCAATGGGGTTATAACTCCCTTATAAAGGGGCCTTATAAATGGGTAGCTGGGGCTAGTTCACCCCTATAAGTGGAGTTATATAACCCTACATACATATAACTGATAGAAGCCCACGTTACGACGTTGTGAGTTTACAAAACTTCACACTTTCAAGGCTTTGTAGTTTGCCGGCTTTAAATGAAATCTTAGACCACATTGATATGCAGTGGATCTAGTGAATCCAGTGCATCTATTGCTTTGAAAAGGGCTTTGTTCTTATCATGTTTTCCAATCAGATGAACTGCAGCAGTTCTTGCATGTATGGGTTGAGCAGCTCGAGTCTGTTTGGTTGAGCACTTCCATGTGCGGCGATTGGGGAAAAAATTGCATTCCGAGTTTTTCCATCCAAAGTGAGGTGCTTGATTCCAATTTTGAGGCTTGGAGTGATTTTAGGAGCAAAAAACCACCAATGATGACTGCCTCAGGTTTCATGGTCATGAGGTGGCTACGCAGAGTGTTGCAAAGGTGGGGGGAGACCCTGGGAAAATTGAAAGCTTTTCCCTTTCAGCCTTGCAATAAACTGAAGGGATATGCTTAGTAGATGTTAATTTAATATACAGGAATCAAAAACATCTTAATATGACATATGGTATATAGTATATTATATATGAACCATGATATATGATATTTGGTATTTGGTATGCCATAAATGATGATGTAACGGTGTATGTTAATATGATGACTGATCAACGATCTTAGTTTCCAATCTCGAAGAAAACACTAGAAAACGGTGTTTCTCGGAGGCTGCTACGTATGCCACTTCCAGTGAGTCTGAATCAGAGAGTCGAAGGGCGAAAAGCCCGGGTGAGCATCTTGAAAAAGGTGCCGTTTGAAGAAGCAGACCTAGAAAAGAAGTTGAACCCCAAAAATATTAAGAACTTTAGAAATATAGATACGAAAAGAGCATGGATGTTGCTTGCAATAACTAACTATATATAGTACATGCATAATATAACTGTATTATATATACACATATGCATAAGTCGTAGAAGTATTTGTCTTGCTTGATGCGAGTTTGGCCACGCTCAGATGAGGCAACATGCCTTATGAGGTAGATGGCTCTCGCAGCTGACAGAACACGATGGGTTTGTTCCTTGTTATGCTTGAAATGCGAAGGTATAACGAGGTAAAAGGCAATTTTGATTTTCCTCAGCCATCCTTAATTTCCTCAGTACGCCTGTATTTTTGTTAATTTATTTTAGGTTTCGAAATGCGACAGGTTGGGGTTTTGCATATCTACTTTGACATGTCCAATCCAAACGAGAGTCATTGGGGCGCCGCGCTTTGTGATTTACCCTCTCCGTAGGGAGAGCTTTGTGCTAGGGCACATCGGGCACATCTGAAGGCAAATCGCGCAAAAAAGGACATCGAAACCAAGAGTTCTAAGATGAAGCAAGATCGCAAGTTGCCTTGCAAGGAGACTTGGAAACATGACTTCCGGAAGCAGAACTGACGAATATGTGGCATTTTTTGGCTCCTCCTGCTCTGTGAAAGGCATCAAGATAAAGTCATGAAACCTGCCACTAAACAAAGTGGTACAGCACAAAGTCACTGAAACACTTGAACGTCACCAACAAAAAAACCGCGACTGCAATGTTGTCAGAGCCTTTTTCACACATCATCACCAAGAAGGTGTTATTTTTGAAATAAATGACATATGTTATCCACCCATATGGTATGACCACTCTGGCCATTAGAAAATCAATCAGGGCCGTCAAATCCACACCGGGTCGATGGGTAAAGGCGATCCTGAGCTTCAAGCCTTGGTCACCGATTTTGTAGCCAAGCTGTGCTTGAAGGTGAGTTGGGGGAATGATGAGGTTGAGGATTTCCTTAACAAACACAAATACAAGTGGGATTTTTGTGATTTTGTGATCAGTTTTTTTTAAAGATGTTTGTTGTTCTTCCCCTTTTTTCGGCCTTCTACTATGGAAACCCGCACGGAAATTCCTTGTGGAATCCATGAAGAAGCACGTGACGAACTTTTGTTGCAACTGTTAAAAAACCTCATCGTTGTTTGAGCTTCCAGGCCAGCTCGGCAGCCTTGCAGGCACCGTTGCTGGCTGAGCAGCTTCCGCTTGGCTTGGCTTTGGCACAGCCAAAGCGAACTGCACAAGCACTCCGATGGAGACTCGAACTTGCACTTTAGTGACTTACGTGTTTCCACTTCAACAAATTCAAAGTCTGTGGCAAGTTGACTTAAATGACTTGAACGTGTCAGATGCACTGGGAATTTCTGAGATTGAAGTGTATCTTGCATGGGTTGTGGACCCAGTGTCCGAGGCTTTTGCATGGGGACCGTGCGGAAAAACTTCTTGAAGCTAGAGTTTCTCGACTGCCATTTATGTACACAAACTTCTTTTGTTGGGGGCTGTGAGCTAGGATTGGACAGAAAATCTCCCAAGGCATTGGATCTAGTTGGCCTTTGCACTTTGCTGGTCTCGGAGACAGCTTTGGTGCACTACACACCGCGGCCCAAAGGCATGGCAGCATCACCAGTACCCGAGCCAACTGGTAAAGAGGCGATTGACGAAAAGTGCCTTGGCCCGGATTTCTGAAGCTGATCATGCCAGCCTTCACAGGGATTCTCATTGATATTGCAGACCTTTATATAGTTCTCAGCAAAAAGCAGATAGAAACAAAAACTGGTCCTGTTTTCAGTATTTCGTTTTGGAGGTATACTGTGTCATTGCAAAATGGGTGAAAATTCTGGACACCAACCAATATGATGACAGGCAATGTAGGGAAGACCAAATGCTAGCAACTTGTTTTGCGGCATTTCAGGAAAGCAACTAAGTACAGGTCACTGTAATATTCCAACATTGATGGTCTTCCATGCTAGACTGTCCCGCGCGGCATTGAAGCTTCTTCTAGCTATGGGTTGAGATGTTGATGGATATCTACCCATTTTGCTTGGTCTATGTTTCCCGTTGTGTGGAATGTCAATGTCACCGTCTATTTGAGCAAATTGCCTCAACCTACGAAGTCAAGTTGGGAATACTAGCATAGCTGGCATAGCTGTCTCCAAATTGCTCGGGTGAGTGCTCCAGGCCCTTTCTCGGGGCAACAGCAACAGCAAAGAGGAGTTAGGGCAGGCACCAGTTCAGAATTTGAAATGAAGTTTGACTATCCAAGGTATTGGAAGCGGCGCTACAACTATTTTGCGCGCTTTGACGAAGGCGTACGTATGGATTTAGGAGCGGGAAGATCTAG
>DF242467.1:21729-45294 GCA_000507305.1 Breviolum minutum Mf 1.05b.01
TCAGAAGTGGGCTTACTGGAACAGCTACGACTTTTCAGGAGTTTCTTGATCATTTTAGGGGGGAAAGGCCCTTTTTGGAAAAGAAACCAAATATTTTGAAACGGCAAAGGGCCAAATTGGAGGTCAGGTTTTTCCTGTTTTGATTGGCACAATTTTCGAATCCACGAACATTTTGTCGTAAAAAGACTACACAGAAGTATCGGAAGCAGCAAACCTCCGGCAGGCATTCCCAAGAGCATCACGCAGAAAACAGTTGGGCGGCTTCCTTAGTTTTCAGAGGGGTGAATTTGGATCCTCCGTTGAAGGACGGCTCAAGTCTCAAGATTTTTTAATCTAAAGGTATACAAGTCTGCAAATCCACAGTAGTAGTAGACATATTCGTATCTAAAAGAATTGGTGTATAATATTAGTGTGCAATGTCTACTTGGATTCGAAAAAAAACAGCTGAGGTCCAAGGTGCGGCCGAAACAATCACAACCTCAACTTGCAGGCAGCGGTCCAAAGGTTGGCATTTTGAGAAGCCTCACATCCGAGCTGGTTATTCACCCTTGGATCATAATTTATCAGGCATCTACACTCCTGTAAACCAATATAGCCCATGAAAATCAATGGTGGCAAGATGAAACTTCCTTTTGGGATGCCATCTTTTCAGGTACTGTGTTAGTTTCAGGGAGTGCATTGTTTGGATTTAAGATTGCAATTTGAAAATGCCTATCTGTCAGGTCCCCTTCCAGACTTGTTGAGCTCCAATATCTCTGGTGTACTGCTGCGTGCAGTATATTGTGTGGCACCTTAGATGTGTTCCATACAGGTCCGCATGTATAGATGATTCTTGTACAAGAAGGACTACTCCAAAGCAAAGGGATACGATTTACTATGGTTACAACTCCAACATTTTAAATGGACAATCCAAAAGACCCAGAAAGCTTCTTCAAAAGAAAACTGATGCATCTCATGAAACCAGAGGAAGTTGTGTTACTTTCAAGCTTTGAGGTCGGAGCTACCTCGGAAGATTTGTGGTGAGCCTTGTTCCATGGCTGTTTTCATAAGTTGCTTGGGTTTTTTTATCCACCAAAGGTAAGTCAAAGGCAGGAACTTTCCACCGAAAAAACTCCAACCAAGGCAATGCGAATGGAGGAGTTGGAGAAAAGTCAAGGGCAAAGTTCCAAAGGCAGAGGACGAGCAGCACAGAGAGGCCTAGGATTTTGCCTTGCCATGTCAGTGGGTCTTCTGCAAAGTGGGTCCCTGGGATTATTATTTTTTAAGTAGGATTACAACCCAAGTGACCCATTTGTAAGGCCGTTTGTAGAGGTTATAACCCCATTTAAAACTGGTAGGGGCGGACATGTCGGCAGTATTTTGGCCAGCAGATTCTGCTTGGAAAAAGGTCAGCCGAGACAAGCACGGCTGAAGTTTGGCACTTGGATCAACGGCACTTCGCCATTGGATGGGCGGATGTCAGGTTGGTTGGGTGCCTTTGATCTTTTTAAGGCCTGGCGAAGGCCAAAAGACCTCTTCTGGTCGAGCATGGGAGCCTAAAGCATTTCACCAGTTGCTTGAAGAGTTTTTCTTTGTTTTCGAAGGTACACAGTTTTTCTCAATCAACCTGTCTTTTCCTAAATTTGCAAGAAGGCGGAAGTTCAAAAGGCGACTGCCCGTACGCTGCGCCAGGCAAGATGCAAGTGAAATTGGCAATCCAACAGTCCTTACTTCAAGACAGTTTCCTTTTGTTCCAAACTTTTTGTGGCAAACACAAACATCTTGTTTTGTTAACCTGAATTTAGTGTAGGAACCCAGGGCCACCCTGTTTTTTTTTTTTTCCCAGCTACGGATCGCGCTAGGCTTTTGGCGGGGCAGCTTCAAGAAGCCCTGCCTTGTTTTTATTGCCAAGCTCTCTTGAAGATATCCTCACTCTTCACTGGCATTTTTTCCAATGCTATGGTAGCAGTCTCATTGTCGCTCAAGAATCAACTGCCTGAATTTCAAGTCTTGCCAGGTGAACTTGACTGTGCTCAACAGCTCCTTTCGAAGGTTCCAAATTGCGGACACTGTCCCCATATTTTTGGGCACAGCTTGTTCATATTATTCCCTTCTTTTGCACTACTTTCCGTAGATTTTTCTTGTAACCACTCTGATTCTTCCAGCTTTCACGGCCTTTGTTCCGTTTTGCTTCTACGATGTTGAAATACTTTCTCCTTGACTGTCTGGAGTGATGGCAACCCAACTGGCAACCCAACGGATTTTTTTGTGAGACAGGTGCCCCTCATGGATGCCCTCAAGATGGCGAAAGATGCTCAGGTGAAATAGTCACAATTTCCCTTGTTTTGATGTACACATATCATACAGAGATGACCATCATAGATTGGAAGAACAGAAGCAAATCCGGACTTGTGTGACTAGTATTGACAAATATGCCCTTGTGCATGGCAAACTCGAGTGCTTTGCAGGCCTTAGGCGAAGATTTTGGGACGTGCCACTCTCAGTTTAGTTATGAATGAGGTCAGTTGAATTAAATTGACGCATGATAGGAATCAACCATCTTGCATAGATCAACTGGGAATGTCAACCACGTCTATTTGCGCTCCTGTGATGCACACTTTTTTTAAATAAAGGTCTGTTCTCAGACTTGGTCGAGAGAATCACGCAGAGGCTCATGAGATCTGTTGTGAGTTCATTTTTTTTTCAAGGACCCTGGTGCTGAAACAGAGGGGCTTGTTGGACAATATCCTTGTAAAAATATCCATCTTGGTCACGTGGAGTTTTTCCAGGTCTACCAGAGTGTGCTGCAGAAACGGAAAGCCGAGTTAATGGCAAGCACAGTTACAACATGAAAAGAAAAGAAGTGTGTGAGAGGAGCAATGTGATGCCTCATGCCCTTCGTGCCATTCATAGCCTTTTTTGCACATTTCACAATTTGAGGGCTTTTAACTCAAAGCAAGATGAGAGATGCAGGATTGTCACAAGCAAACCTGCAACAAATGGATGTATCTGCAAATTGGCTCGAGATGCTAAGTCACAAGTCAAAAGCTTGGAAGATATCGCCAACTTGGCCACCCTAGCAGTCAGTTGTCCATCAACAACGTAGATGCTTTCCTGAAAATTTCTCGAACGCCCTTCTTACACAAGGATTGTCAATAAGTACCACTCATTACATACAACACTAGTGCATCTACATACATGTTTTTACGTAAATCATAAACTACTCATAGACATACAATGATAAAGTGACATCTTGTGATATATTCGGTTTCAATGTGTAGAAAAATTAGACAGGTATAGATACGTTTGAAGGTTCCTTGCAAGTTGGGTCCTACTTTGCACCAGATTCTACCATTGCGCGTGTGATCCAGGCCGTCTTGTTTGCATCATCGTTTTGGGGATTAGATGCCGTTTTTTCCAGGTTCATCATCTCTGGACTGACTGAGTTGCTGGAATTGAAGCATCTCAGATGTTGACTTTGCGTTGATCAAGGTACCGCTTCGATGCTGGCTTTGAACTCAGAGTTTAATTTGGCATAAACACAAGTTGCACAAAATGGGGGGGGGATGTCTGATGTTTGAATGTTTATTTCTACTTCTGAGATATTTATCCACAAAAATCTGAGATGTGTTTTTGTTACCCTCCAAACTAACATGGCACTGGAAATCCACCATTTGAGTCGATGTATTTCCTGTTGGAAAAGGTGGATTTTCCATTGCCAGCCATGTTTAGTTGCTTAAAACCTGCAGGGCGGCCGACCGGGCGGGACGAATCCACGTCGAGCCTGGGAAGAGGCTGGTTTGGGGCCGCGCAAACGATTGGCATTTCCAACCTGGAGAATGAACATCTGACAAACCATTTGGAGATGTATCTCCTATTAAAAATGGGTGATTTGTAAAACTGCCATATTTTTGTGTACCGGAGGGCAACCCTGAAAGAAAAAACTCTTTGAGTTTGTTTTGAAGATGATAAGGAATTTGAATCTCTGAAAAGACTTTGAATCTTCGAAAGTCCTAATCTTTGAGTTGTGGATAATTCAAATCTCTCTGGCTTGATTGGAGGAGATTGGTGGCCAAAGACCTGAGGCACGAACAGTTCTGGACATCAACAGCATCAGTTGGAATGGTTGAAAATTGGTTACCCGCCAGTGAACTAACATATCCCCCACCAAGGCATTTTTGAAGATAAGTTTCCTTTTCCCCAGTATGGATATGTTAGTTCCCTGGAGGGTATATACTTCTGGTTTTGGCGAGGTGAAAATTTCACAGGTCTCATGGTTTTGGATCTACCCCTCACCCTACATAGATGCCAGTGGCAAATGCATGTAGATAATTACTAGAAATGTATTAGTCATCCTGGTGGTGACGATTGCATCCTGGGGGGGTGGGTAATCCAATGCACGTGTTTTTCTTTGTATTTCTTCTGCCAATTTTTGCTCAAAAGAATATGTAGATGGTTTTAGCAATTTGACAGCAGCCAGGCTGGGATGTTGCAGGGTGTTTTTTGCTCCAAAAAAGTTGACTCCAAAGTTCAGTTTGATGATTTGACCAGAAACACATTAGCGGCACCAACACAAACCACAGGTTTGGTCATATATTAGGTATTGAAATCATTCATTCTGTGGTCCATAATCATTTTCAACCCGATTTTTCTGAGGGATTTTGTTCTGGCAAAGGCCATGAGACGTTTCATCGGATTGAGCTTGACACTTTTGACGACCTTCGCCAAAGAGCAGGACATTTACTCAGCGGATTGGTCCAGATGTTTTTGCCGGGTGGGGTGAACTTGATCATTTCTTCGCCTTTTTTTTTTTGTAAAAATGCATGCCGCATGCCATTCATTTGGAGCCAGGAGATTGCATGCCCTCATGGAAAGGACGGTTTGTTTTGAAAGGGAAGCAATTTCACTATCCAAAGAGGCATTTCGGAAGTGAAATTTCCAAGTTTCTCATCCAAGATTTCCTGCCCACCCTGCGATCCTTGAGAGGATTGTTCCAAGAGACGATTGCAGGCCGTGTCGATAATGTTTCCATGTTGGATGTGCCTTGAAGGCAAAAAACTGTGGACCTGTTCCCATTCGCCAGATGGATCCATGGTTTCGTATTGGCTTCGACAACATGCAGTGTTTTGCCCCTGGAGGTCAGAAGCTGAAGCTTTTTTCGTTTTTTTTAAACGTTGGGTGATTAGCCTGGTTGAATCACTGTTGTTTGTTGAAAGTCCCCACAATCTGTCCCAGATGTCGACATCTTGAAAGCCGAAACATCAATGGATTGCAGAGCAGAAGCTGAAAAGGCTATGCAGTGATGGAGTGGGACAGTAGCAAGCATTTTTTCGCAGTTGGTGTGTTGGAATGGTCGAGAAGACTTTTAAGGTTGTGGAATCGTTTCTTGATTCGATTTTTTTCTCAAAGTTCTGAGTTGCCTGCAATATAAGAAGAGTGGGTTGCAGGATAAAGATGCCTATTTGGCACAGATACATGTCCTAATTTGATATGTGTAACATGCATGACTGGCGACGTTTGGATGCTCATCTAGGTGGGTTGGGAATTTTACCAATACAATGAAGCCTGGCAGCACTAGTCATCCTCACAGATTGGACTTCGGAGCCTTGATCAGTCATTTTTTCCAATCGAAGATCTTGTTTTGACAAGATTTTGGTTTGGGTGTTTTTCCTCTCTGATGCCCCAACATCCCTCGTTCCATTTTGAAACTAGTAACATGCTACCTGTATCGGATTGAGGTCTAGACGCCCCTCCCTGTTATCACTGAGGAAGAGAAAAAAGAGTGTTGCCTCACGGACAGCTGTAAGAAGGATTTGATGGTGGAGGCGAATCTAGTCTTCAACTTGGCCAAGAGAACTCAGATGTTGATGTGGCTTTAGTGCCTGCTGAATTTCTGTAGAGCATATGATCCACTTCAGCATTTTCAGCTTGATCCACACCAAAACAGGTAGATTTGAAGAATGTAAATTCTTACTACTATGCTCACATTGTAAATACATACATAGGATAGTGAATCAGAATGGATCACAGTCCGTGTTTCTAGAAATGCAAAAATCAATAATCATTCTAAGTCTATTCATACATGTACAAACGTGCATACTAAATTATTCTGCACATGGATGAGTATCATATCTTTTATTCGTGTGAGTTTGATTTTTCTATTGCCTGTCCAGCAAAGAACATACATCCCCCACCAAGGAGTGGATGGCAAAGCTGGGGGAAGGAGACTTGGCAGAGATCACTCCAAGATTTTCCGGAAAACTGCATGCAGTAGAAAACATCTCAACACTGAAAAGTCGGGATTTTCAACCAAAGTGTCAACTTCATACCTATTTTTCCAACGGAATTTGAGATATTCACAAAATTTTCACATCCTTTCGCCCTGCCGTCCCTTCAAACCACAAACCCGTTTCGACGACTGACCCTCCGCGCCGTTTCCCTCCTCCCCAAGAATTGGTGCGTGAGATGTGACGAGTCCATTTGGGTTCCGTACCTCGGTGGTTTAAAACGAAGTGTTGCGCTGCTGCTGTTGTTTTTTTTTTTCAAAGGGATTCTCTGGATGTCTATTTTTTTAAGGGATACCGTGAAATTGTTTTTTTAAGGAGGCCTTGAGTCCTTGAGAATCTTTTCCTTTGAGGATTTTTTGTTGCGAAAGAAGTTGATTTTAAGTTGAAAAGAAGCAGATCTCAACAAAACAAATGGAATTGAAAAGTAGAGGCAAAACTTCCTTGCCTTGGAAATTCAGAAACAGCTCCAGAGCTTTCTAAGGAAGAGGAAGCTTAAGAGCTGTTGCGAGGTATCGGAATCTCTTGGTTTGTGACCTTTTGCTGCGTTTTTTTTGTTGTTTCAAAACGTATTCGAAAAAACAAATGCCATGTAGATTCTTGGTCTAAACTCCCATTGTTTTCTTTGTTTTCCTATGGGATTGTCATCCAACCTTGTAGTAGGGGGTTTATATTATGAGGATTCAGATTAATGTCAAGATGACCATCCAATATAAGGAGTTTAGACCCTGGCATATGTTCAAGAAATCTCCAACAGGACCCACTGAATGGACCCTAAACCTGAGTATCTAATAGCTCTAGCAACTTACCTAGGGGTCCATTGGTAAGGTCCCATTCAATTTTGATGGAATATGTAGATCCTTGGTCTAGAAACCACTCAAGTTCTCCATTATGACCATGCAAGCATTTCATGGGAAAAAACATATTTTTTTCTTCTTTCGAATCCATAAGAAAAGATACAACCAAGGATTATTCATCCGTAGTGATTTAGCATTTTTCCTAAACTCCCCAGCTTGTAGGCTGAATGTTGGCAGCACTTTTGGTGGACCCCTTGGGGTGCGACTGTCGACTGTGGTGGAGGTGCAAATTCGATGCAGGGAACGTTGGATGACTCAAAGTCAGCACGAGCAGCTTTTTATGCTTGAAACGTTGTCAGGCAATTTAACCATCTCAGCAAGTCAAGCAGAAGCACAAGCCGAAGCTGCTTAGATAGGCTTCGTGCTTTGAGGATTTTCCTTATCTTGGATTGGAAGAATTACAGGGATGGTTCCAGAGAAGCGAGAGATTAGCTCATGGAGTAAAGGACATGGAACTTGCATGTCAAGCAGTAGATATGTCGGGTATGGTGATTTTGCAAGTGGATTCAGGGTGATACAATTTACATTTCTTGTGTGGATTGAGTGGTGTCGTGTTGCAGGTGCCCCAACATGCAGAGTTTAGCTAGGCAGCTAGCAAGCTGTGCGTGCGCATGTGATTTGTCTTGTTTGGTATTCAAGTTTTGTGATGTCACATGTTGTCAATCAGAGTCAATGATCAGGTACTCTGGTGGCTCTTAGCAAACTTGTGATGCTGAGATGGAGATGTAAAGGATCTCTTATGTGATTTCTTTACCAAAGGTCGCAACTGTACAACATCCTCGATCCGCAGCGGAAAAAAAAACAAACCTGGGCAATGGGCGGAATTCTCCCTGTTTGGAAATGGGTTTGGAAACTCGTGGGGTTGTTTTTCATCTTTTTTTTCTGTGAGGAATTGTATTGACAAAGGGGGTCTACACCTCACTTGCAGGTCTACACCTCACTTGCGTCTGGTAGCCTTCCTCCGAG
This sequence comes from Breviolum minutum Mf 1.05b.01, assembly GCA_000507305.1. Classification (NCBI taxonomy): domain Eukaryota; class Dinophyceae; order Suessiales; family Symbiodiniaceae; genus Breviolum; species Breviolum minutum. The sequence continues at coordinate 29,816 of DF242467.1, forward strand.
GGTGCCGTTGGTTTCTGACTTAAAAGGAAGCAAACCTTGCCTTCAAATTGGAGCTTGGACACGTGAATTTTTCTGCCGAACCAGGAATTTTAGTGGAACTTTATCCTTTTTGGGGTGGGTTTCCGGGTGTGCTGTACTGCTCTTTTCAATGTGGGGCTGCCGAAATCAGACTGGAAAAACACATGATTGATACCCGACAAAATCGTGGAAAATAGCTTCCCTACTGTGACCACAGGTGTTGACGAGCTCCCTTTGAAAAGCCAATTGGCAGTGCCCGTTCCAGGCCGCCCCTGCCGCTGCCCCTGCTGCTACCATGATTCAGGAACCAAATACACAGGTGGGAGGGAAGAGTCCATTGATCCCGGGGGCACATAGCCGCTCACATGACCACATGGTGTTAGGTGATGTTAATTTGATCTTGCAGGTTCAAATTGAAGAGCAGATCGTCGAAGCCAGGATTCCAAGACATCTCGACATCTCGAGACATCAGTCATTGCAAAGCTAAAAGAAACTGTGAAACAATTCGAAGTTTCAGACTGTTTGTGGATGATGACATGATCTCAGAATTTTCTTCACAAGTCATGAGTCTCAATGGTAATGTTCGCGGTTGCCAGTTCCAGCCGGGCAAACAGTCGCTTGTACAGCCTTTCTGAGGTTCCAACCATCCTGTACCAGGAAAAGGTAGTTGAGGCTTGGGTGGGCAGTGGGGAGATTTGCTTCTCAGAAATTTCCAGGTGTAAGAATGACGATTCAAAGGATGGGAAAGTTTTTCAAAACGAAACCAATATCACCTGGGAAATCGGGGAGGATTTTCATCTTGGTATCATAATCTAGAAGGTATTTGAAGGTGGAAATTTCCCCTCAAAATGGGCCACAACCATTGCACCACATTGTGGGTTTGCAGGTACCTAAGGTCCAAGAGACGATCTTGCTCAAGCAGGTGCCACGTGTGGAGGCGCTTTTTTTGTCCATTTGGAAACTGGTAAATTTGCGGGCGGCATGCATGAACTCAAGGCTGTCAAACTCATATGAAACTGAGTTTGTTTGATATTTTGCTGACTGTGGAATGCCCTATGACTTCTGACAGGTCTCAAGAATTTAGCAAGTCCCATGACTAAGAAATGCCAATTGTGAAGGTTCCGCATTTTAGTTTTTGAAGAAAAACGCTCAGTCAACGCCAATGCTGACAACCAATTTTTCAAAATAATGGGAGCATCACAGTAGGATTTGCAAATCAAAGATGTGGCTGGGCCATGTAGGACTCAAATTGCCGACCCATACCCATAGAACAAACATTTGCAAACCTGCACAAGTCCTCCATGGCTCATTTGGGGATAGGCCTATCAATCCTATTATCCCGACCTTTATATGACAGCACCGCTTCTAACTCCGTTGTAGTGAATTGCGATCTCTCTTTGTACTCTCAACACAGCACTTGACATGGCTTTCAACAGCCTTGAACATTGGTCACCTATGCCGCGCTGCGCCATTTTGCTGGTGCTGATTTCTTTTTTGCAATGGACGAGGCAAGGCTTGCAGTTGAGATCTCTCAATCTTGCCAACTTGAAACAGCAGAGGTTTGGCAGTGAGATGTGAGTCCGGCGAGGTGTTTTATTTGCCCAACGATTCGACAAAGCCGACAAAGCCGACAGCCTGTGAAGAGCACTCGCTGTGCTGGTGGGCTTATCAATAAGCTTCGTAAGGGGCCACAGGTGTCCTGGGCTTTGTTTTCCAAAAATTCATGTAGAAAACTTTCAGTTTTGCCTGGAAATCTTTGTTGTGGGTCTACGAGGCTTTTCAGAAACCAGAGGTTTTTTTTCCGATTTTTTGGTTTGTGAATCAAGGTGCAAAGGGCAGTCGTGCCAAGCCTGAGCTTATGCAAGTAGACTACTCAGTTCCTTTAGATTGCAGCAGAATTTGGGCACTTAGTTTCTGGTGAAAAATATGTTTGCAAAATGTGAGGAGACGGGCATGCCAGGGTTTTAAGGTTACGGTGATGCTTACAGATATGACTTCACCAATCCGGTTGGAGTCTGGGGATAAGATTCCGTTGTATTCCCTTCAGCGCATTTCATCTGAAAATGTCAAAAGGATCGCTCCGCGACAAAAAAACACCAAGAGACTCCAAGAGCTGCAAATATTATCACAAAGCCGCTGAAATCACTGAAAAATTGTATTAAATAACGCTGACAGAGATGTCTTTCACCTCTGGGCATCCATGGTGGTGGCACCAAACAACAGCATTCACTCACCCAGCTGATGATGTATAGCAACGATCTGGTAAGGAGACTTGAACACCGGTATGGTGCTTCTGGAAGTTGCAAAACATTACGCTACTCTTATGCTCTCCTCCTTAGCAAGAGGTAGTTGGACACTATATTCTTTAAAAAAGCAAGGTAATTTTGGAAGTCTTTTCATCCCAAACACACGAAACAACCCAACAAAAAAGATCTCAAAATCATCCAACCATCAAAAAAATCATCACCCACCCCAACAAAATGCAGCACACCCAAAATAAAGTGCCCGATTTTTTTTGGGGCTCTCCCTTAAAAGAAAAAGGTGGGGGATCCAAACTCAGGTGCCTTGGCACCCAGCAACGACCACCCAGGTGGATCCCAGCTTGCTGAGCTCGGCCTTGCCTCCAGGCTCTACGGCTCCCGAACTCCGCGCACGAATCCATGCGTTGCCGGAGAGCCTGGGGGGCAAGTGGCATCCGTCGCCAAATGGGGGGATGACGTTCGTTGAAACGGGGGGGTGGGGTCGTTTTTGGGGTTGGGGTGGGTGGGGGTTTATATAGGTACGTTTAGGTTGCTTGGGGGTACAATGTTGGCTTAGGTTTGGGTTGCTTGTTGAAATTTGGCAGCTTGATTTTTCTTACACCGTGTCTTTTGGAAATTGAAAACAATGCAACATCTTTTGGGATAAGTTTTGGATAATCCTTTCAACAGCTGTGACATGAATTCGAGATTGAGTTCAGTTTCAAGTGTCTTGTGAGGTTAAAAAGTCAGCCTGAATTACTGGAAGGTGTATCCAGTGCGTCGGACCGCGCACGGGAGGGAGTCAATGAAACCATAGGAGGCTATGTAGTCGACCCTGGATAGGGACATCGGGTAGGCAACATGGAACCAGCATCTTCTAGGATGATTATTGGAGTCAAATATAGCACTGCAAACGGCTCTTAGACTGGGAAAATATTACATTTGTCAAGTGAGACTGGAATTTTGCACATCCTCGGTCGATTTGGGATACCTTTATCACCTGAGTTTTCAAGCAGACAAACCTGTTAAAGCAACGTTTGAAGCAACCAGCTCAACTATCAAATTCACATCAAGCCAGCCACTATCAGGACCTGCAGCTTTCTGCTATGACACCTGAGGATGCCCAGGTGTTTGACTCAAAATTTGGGCTATGATTCAAACTTTTTTTGGCATTCCTCCAAGCAAAAATTGGAACCACCATATGAATTCTTCAATGAAATTTGGAGGTTGTGATGAAAACATCAGCGTTTGAGTGGATTCGGGATCCAATAATCCAATCCTATCTGAAGCGTGGAAATAATTATATAGGTTGGCAACCGACAGGGGTTTAGGAGGGAAGGGATTGGGACTTTGAAAGGCTGTAGCTTGGCAACCTACAGGGGTTGAGGGGGAAGGGATTGGGACTTTGAGGGCTAGAAAGGCTGTAGGTTGGCAATCTCGAATAGCATCATGTTCCTCGGATATTAGTGCAATAAGATCATCTTATGTCTGCAATTGCATCAAACTCCCTTAGCATCAAAGCTGCAATTCCGATCGTTCTCTTGGGGTTTTCACAACTCTTATAGTAAGAAAGGCGCTGTGAAGCATAGTCGACTGATGCCATTCCCGGCCGAGGACCTGGCTGATCTGCAGGACAAACTTGACAGTTTTTGGTTGTTTTTTGTTGTTGGCATTTTCTCATTTCTGCTGGCAACCTGATGACCAAAAACGCGATCCAATCCACAGGAAGAGTGGTTTCCAAAGGAATCCTGTCGAGGCGTCAACGGATATATTGTCACAACAACTTCGAAAAATCTCGGATCCGGAAGCATTTTTTCGGCTTGAAATCTGAAATCTCCAGGCGGAGCACCTTGGTGTGCAGAGCTGTTGGCTCATGAAGGAGTTGTGGCTTTCAAAGCAACCATCCCCGAGGTGGGTCAATGACTGTGTTGTCATTGCGTACTGTTAATATTGCAGGGAATTCAAAGACAACACAAAATGGCAAAGATGGAAGGAAACGAGAAGCCAATTAACATGTCATCATGCAGAGCTTAGACTTTGAGGCTGTAGAACTTGATGTTGGGATGTAAAGAGTCCACTGAGCTTGTTTTAACTTCTTGTTTGTTTAGATCCATAAATGGTAACACACTTAGATTGTATTTCTGCTGGCACGAGGAAGAAAGCTCTGCTCCAGTTGGAATTGTAGTTGCACTATCCAACAAGGCTGCGATAGAGGACTGCCGTTGTTTGGTTCATATCTTGTGACCACCAAAGTGATCTCAACGAGGCCCCCCTTCCCTTCACAATCGATCATGAGACATAAGCCTAGCTGCGATCATGAAACATTTGCCCACCCCCCCCTCCAAAAAGCAGTTTGACAGGAAAGAAAACGATGGGGTACCTGATTGATTTTTGTTAAAGTTGTGGGCTTTCATATTGAGAACATAACTTGGGATGTGAGTCTCCTCCCAGGAACAGTGGCAAGTGAAGGTACATTAATGGATCTCCTCAAAATGGTATCGCCTCCAAATTGTCACTGCCAGGAATTTGGAGGTGAAGCTACCGTGGACATTCTCCGTAGCGAGCTGACCATTCCAAAATACATTCCTTGGGACAGCCAGGGGTCCTGGATTTTTGACAATTCGTGAGTTGAATGAAGGATTTTTTGACCAAAAAATCGCAAAGATTGGGGTTGTGATGTTTTTACAAGAAGACAAGGAGATAAACAGAAGACAAGCCTGTTTGCCAGTGGGACTTTTCTTCTTGAGTGTTCGTAAGTCAATTCAGATCAATCCAACTGTTGACACAATAGGTATCAGTACATTTAAGATCAATTTCATGTTGAAAAAGGTGGATCCAAACATTTTTTTGGTGCATTTTTTTTGTCCCTTCAAATTCTGGCCCTAGGTCCTGAAAGACAAGAGCTGGGTTATGTGCTTAGCCTCGGCATCGTTGGAGAGGCAGGTCGCTATGAAGCAAATTTGAGGCTTCCCATTTTTCTGTTTGATTTGTGGATTTTAATGTCTTTGGATCATTCTGGCGTCACGTATCCAAGATGCCATGAAAAGAAATTGTGTTGTAGATTTCGTTTGCTGATTTTTTGGCCTCCCCGCTTTCTGTAGCTACGTGGAAGCTGCCTCAGTTGCGCCGTCGTGGCCTTGGCAACGCCTTGCTTCAGCGCGCTTTAGCAGAGCTGCGCTTTAGAGCAAAGGCTGAGAAGAATTTCTTAGGCCCGTGACATGCCAGTGACATGGGGGGCCTTTATTATTGCCATGGAAGCGCCTAAAAGAAACCTTTTCAAAGCAGATTGTGATGTTGGTTTTGGAGGGTGCCTTGTACATTTCATGCTTTGATACTGAATGTAACTAACTGGAGTAGACGTAAAGTGCCACATGCCAGGAGAGCAAAAAGACACTGCCTTGCGCGCTGTTGTTTGAACCTGAGCCACCAACCGAATTGGATGATTGGATCTTAAAGACAATGAGCCCTTCAAAAGCCATGGTGATTGTCAAGAAATGGACGGAATTATTTCTGGGTTTGTTACGTTTTTTTTTTTCTTTTCCGCTTTTTGTTGCGACATTTTGCACATTGAGGCTCTACATCTTGCAGACTACAATCGTGTGCCACTGAGACTTGAGGGAGTTTATTGTCGATATGTCAAGTCCCACGTGCAACGTCTAAGGTGTAGCACGCGCGTGCTATGAGCAAGCTGGCTTCCAGATGATCAAGGACAACGTCGACGTGGAAAACATGGGGTTCCGAGATGTCGACATCGGAGGATTTTTTTTTTTAACTTCCGCACTCAGGAAGAGCCTGATTCCTATGCTGGGGTTGGGAGGCGTATGCACTCATCTCTGCTGTATCTAGGCTTTGCAAAGTCCCGAAAGTCTGCTGTGCACAAAAGCTTCAGTTATATAAATCATTAAGATAGAGACAACATTCATGCTGTAGATGCACATTTGTGAATGCCAAAGTTCCAGAATTACTCATTGAAACTTTATTTCTTTGTCTTTGTACATTTCTTTGGTGTCTTCTTTGCGCCCGATGAGGTATTGTCTCTTCATCGACTGAGCCCAAAAGCTCCAACGTGGAAAAAATGGAAGCACTGTTTGTTGCGAATACCTATCCGGTTGGGGGGTTGCCAAAACCCTGTAACAGTGGGTAATTAATCTATTCATTTGTATGAAGGGACCTTTATTAACCTTCATGATTCCTACCGTTACAGTGTTTGGGGCAGGGCCCAACCTATCTGCACAAACTTGCAAGTTAGCAAACACAAATCGATTCACGGGTCAAAGGGACTGAACACCAAGCGAAAACAGGTGCAAGAAGTCACCAAAGAGGTCGTGAGACCCATCTATGAGGCACATTTGGCTTTGGTTTTTCACTTCAATCAACGAAGGGTTGGCATCAGAAAGACATGATCTTCATTGTTTGGTGTGAAAGATTCTTTAGAACTTGAAGCAGTTTTCCACTTCAATGTTTGAATTTAGAGCTGGCTTTCAAGAATGCCTTGCGGTGGTATTTTTTTGTCCAAACCTTTCACACAACGGCTTCTATGGCTGAAATCGATTTGATACTCTGAATGCTGAGGTGAACGAGAGGATTGTGGAAGTGCCTCACACATTGGTTCAAGAAAGGATTGAAGAGGTGCCAGGGTTTCAAGTTTTTCCAGCTTATCTTGTCATCATTTCGAAAACTAGCAGTTACTATAGTTGGTTGAAACAACTGCACTATATCAAGTTGACAGCTGAATTTATAGCTTTTTGAAGGCTTTTGCAACGTCTCTATGTAATTTTTCATCTCATGACTTCCCCAAGTGCTGTGTTCAGGTGCCAAAGGTGGAATATGTCCCGTTGGTGAAGCAAGTCCCTAAGACACAGGTGCGTGAGGTGCAAAAACAGGCGCCGGAGGGGAGAGAGGAGACCAATTTTTTTTGGTGCAAAAACTACGGAAATGGAGTGTACTTTCTTTTTATGGGGTGTTTTTTTTTGGGAGGGAGAACATATTCGTGTTTTTATGTCTTTTTTTCGTGTCAGGTTGGGGTTCCACACTACCAAGCGCGAGAGCGTGTGGTGGAGGCTGCCTTGGCAGTTTTGAGGTAATTTCTCAGAGAACTTGGCAAATGTTGTTTTTGCATGTTTTTGCTTTCTTCCAGTCTTCCATCATTTTTTTCGAATTTTTTGAGCTATTGGAGAGTTGAACCTGAGGTGCCAACGACTATGGTGGCAGAGCAAATGGTAGAGGTCCCGCAGGTCCAGGTTGAGGCCAGGGCCTCATTCACACAGTTGACGACTTGGGGGGATAATCGCCCCCTGCAGGATACTGGCGGTATCCAATCACCAGGATGACATGAAACATTTTTAGCATATAGGGGGGAAATCCGAAGTTTTACCTTTATTTGCCACTGGTTTTTTGGTGGGAGTGGGGAAAAACACCCATTTAAGATGACATTTGATGATATTTCATCAGCCGGATGCTTGACACAAGACCTTAGCATGAGCAGGAGCTTCTGAAAGAAGTGCCACGACCGGAGGCATAGCCGGACAGCTGGTTGATTTCTGATACGTTTTTCAGTCGATTTGATGTAACCTATTTACACTATTTCCGTTCCTCTAGTCTCATCAATGTCAAGTTTCAAAAATTTCTCGGGAAAAACCTCTTGTAAACCAGTCTGACGTCAGAGGTGAAGATTGTGGCCAAGCCAGTTGAGAAACCTGTGAATGAATATGTCGAACGCATCGTGGAGGTTGGGAAAATGTGGGACCTGGACACAAAAAATCTCTGCTTAAAGATTTTCAAGTTAGGACGACTGGTATATTTGGGGGAAAAACACAAGGCCTAAAAATGGAAGTGATTCGTGATATGTTTTTTGGCATCAGCATATTGAATTCTCCGTATCTTGGATGTGAGCACTACGCTAAAGTTAATGCTTTACCACAAGCTTGACCGAAACAGTTGCTTCCTTTATCTTGACAGAACTTACCTGCATCATTTGACATGCTTCAGCAGCTGTGTGTCATCAAGTTCGTGTGATCTTTGCCAACGACATGCACTTTCATCATGTTGGTTGCTTGCGGCTTCTTTTCTTCATCCTTGCCTGGCCAACCTCCTGGGCTGTGCGCAAAAGTGTGGAGAACAGTGGGGAAGAAATGGTGGATCCAAGCGAGTCGTCTTTACGTATGGAACTGCAAATCTTGGTGTTGGACAAAACTCTGAGGTTTAAAAGGTTCAACCTACTCTTCAATCGCCACAATGAGACATCGCTCTTTGAGCAAACACGCCATTACTTCGAGGACTTGGGAGGATGCTTCGGTGCCTGGTGGGGCTCGATGTTTTTTCAAGTGGCGTTTGTGGGAGAAGGAGGCTATGATGCGGGAGGTCTATCAAAGGAGTGGCTTCAAGGGGTGCTGGAGTCCATTGTGATTTCAAAGGAAGACAAAGAAGAGAATCGTGGATTGGACTGCCTCACGAAAAAGCATGATTGTGTGAACGGTCCACAATATCTCCTAGAGCAGACACCTTCCGGGCAGTTGATTCCAATAATGAGCAGCCAGTTCCTTGTGGATGTGCAGCCCAAGGAGCCAGAGAAAGGTTGAGGCCAGCTGCAGAAGCGCTACCGTTTCCTCGGGAAATGGATTGCCAGGGCATATGTGGTGAGCGGTGAAAGCTACGCTCCTTATAGCTTTCATCCGAAGATTTATGAGAGCCTCTTGGGCGAGCAAGAAAACAAAACCACACCGAAGAATTTCTACAGCGAGGAAGACACCATCCCCGCATGTGAAGAACTCGCTGACATCCATCAACGCCGCAGCCCGGTGGAGATGGAAGGCTATGGATGGCAGAAGTGCGATGAGGTGCTAGACCCCGAGAGCAACAGATACACGCAGGAAAGTTGCTACAAGCCACTTTATCGTGATGCCGCTATGTGGGAATATCTCTACACCGAATGGGGGCCCTTGGCTCACCTTGCCTCTTCACCCAAGCAGTCTGATGACATGGTGTCCTTCACAGATGCCAAAGAGTACACCAAGCTTCGATGCGAAGCATTTTTGAAACAATTTGTGGAGCCTGTGAAGGAAATGGCCGCTGGCTTCCAAGAAGTGTTACAGCCCAAGAACCCATCCTTCTCCTTCTTTTGGGACCATGTCAAAGGCCGCCCATCAAATTTGAAGCATTTGATTGAAGGCAATCAGGAGGTAGATGTTGATGGGCTTGTTCGCAGTGCAGAATGGATAGGTAATTGGAGCGAGTCAAGGAAGAGCATTTTTATAGATGTTCTCCACCAGCTCCAGGCAGAGGGAGAGCATTCTTTGACGAAACCTTTGAACAGGTTGCTGCGCTTCTTCACAGGTTCCCTCACAGCACCTGTCGGTGGATGGGAGGCCCACCACAAACCACCGATCTTGGAGGTCCGTGACAGTGATTATAATGCGCCCAAGATGTGCAAGCCGTTGAAGGGGAAAACTTGCGTCAACCAGCTGGTGATTCCGGAGGCGTGCTTGAATGATCGTGTCCTGTTACATGACATCATCCTTGAATCTGTGGCGAATAGTGACTTCGGTTTCGTGTAGGACGCCACAAGTCAGGAGAGGTCCATGAAAAGAATTTCCTAAAGAGACCTACATTCCTCACTTCAATGTATTAGTTCCCAGTGATCATCCGTGGTCAAGAGATATCAAAAGCAGAACAAGCACTTGCGCCATGACTGCCGCTGAGAATCATTGTAAGGAATTTCAAGGGGATATCCTGTAGAAACTAACACTGTTGCTCTTGATTTCCTCTCATCGGACAAAAGGTCTTGTGAAGAGGTTTCACAGCTCCCTGCGACGTGACGAGATTTGTGCTGGTTGTGGTTGTGGTTGTGGTTGTGGTTGTGGTTGTGGTTGTGGTTGTGGTTGTTGTTGTTGTTTTTTTTTTTTCCCTGACCCTTTGTTTTTCAGGTGCCACACACCACGATTCAGGAATGCATCATTGAGGTGCGTTTTGTCGTTTCTTGTTGGTTTGACATTTTTCATTTGGCAGATCTTGACAACTGCAAGGTACCCAAGGTCGAAATCCAAGAGATAGTGAAGCAGGCCATTTGTGGATCCATTTTTCACGGCTGGAACCTAAAAAGAACCCACTTTCCAAAAGGAAAATCATCTTCCATCCCCATGACTTTGGGTTCAACATAGTAATTTTCCATTGGTTAGGTTGATGTTTGAAGCGTGCCAACCACCTGGATACCTGGTGCCAGGTGCCCAGGCCAGAAGTACAGGTCCTCGACAGACAGGTGCGAGATTTTGGAAAAACTCAGTGGAAAGGTGGGATTTTTTGTGAAAGGTGTGTTGTCCATGTTGCCAAATTCTGCAAATGTCTCTCTCTCTCTATTTGTATTTGTAAATATATATATATATATACACGCATACCGTATACACATGTACATACTGCAGTTAAGGGTCACAAGCTAGGGTGCTGTCCGTAAAAACCACACATACACATGTACATATATCTATATGTATATATATATATATATATGTATATGCTATTCCTTCTTTTTTCAGCCAAGGTGGAGAAACTGGAAGTTCAATATGTGGAAAAACTGGCAATGACCTGAGGTTTTGTTTCCTTGTAAAGTTCGAAACTCACTGAGATTGACATGATGTCCATGTTGGTCAAATCGAGGTTGAAGTGCCACAGATTGTCTATGAGGAGATGGCGGGGGGAACGACCGGACATCTCATCGAAGAAATCACCAGTGTAAAGATGGGTGTGACAGATTTCAGGTGGTGATCGCTGGATTTCTGAACCATAAACCCTTCACCTGGGGTCCAGTTTTTGAGGAGAAAATTGTTGAAGTTCCTACCGTCGAAGTGCGGGAGGTGATCAAACAAGTTTCCAAACCAGAGGCCCTGGGCTGCAGGTTTTCAAATTGTTGGCAGTTACTCTTGGAATCTTTTGCATCGATCCTACATCTTTTTCTTTGAAGTTGCTAAGTTGTCAAAAGTTTGAGCAGCTACAATCGTGTCTTGATTCCATGTCGAAAGAAGGCATTTCTTGAAGGTGTGACTATTGACACTCTTCTGCTCTGCCGTTTCCTTTCTCAGATTTGCTTGATGAAAAAATGCTGGTCCTTCCAGATAGAAAGTCACAGCTTTTCACAGTGGTTGAAATCATTTGCACGGCTCCTGGCAAGAACAGGAGGTAGAGGCACCGCATGACAGTCCAAGAGCTATTCCCGCATCTCCACTTTAGCTATTCGCAATGGCAGTAGCGGATGCCATGCCTGGTCAATTGGAGGTGAGTCCAAATATGACTGGCCAGGTGTTTGCCTGTGCCCTGCCACATAAGGGTTGCATGCCTCTCCATTTTCAGCAAGAAGTGAAACTAAAATCAACTTTCCAAAGCGCAAAATAAACCAAGTGTGTATCCAGGACCTCAGGACTTCTTGAATGGAATACTCCTAGTCTACAGCCATTATTGCACTCTTGTCAGGAACCTGTGATGCATTCCCCGTCAATGGGCTGGCTGTCAACAGAGCATGAGATGGTCGCTGGGCAAATCAACTCCTTAAGCGGCTGTTCAACATGACGGAAAAGTCATAGTTCAGAGTTGCTGTGGAATTTTCCGCGATTTCCCGTTCACTTACTTTCCTTTTCCGTTGATTCTGTTATTTTTTTCCCCTGTTGCCATGGTTGCATGCCTTCCCAGGAGATGCAAGCCTTCGTTCATCAGCATTTGCTTAGCATGCTCAGTCCTTTTTCACAGCACCTCAAGGATTTGAATGATGACTTGGAGGCGTTTTGAGTTCCCGATTTGAGTCCGATGAGTCCGATGAACTTTGGATGTGTTTTTTTTCTCGTTGATACAAACGAAAGGAAGTTGAGGGATTTCTGAATTTTTGCATGACCAGAAATTTATTTGGAGGATTTTTTGTTAAAACATCGGGCTGCATGTGTATGGTTTGTCTTTTGGGGTTCTCAGGCTCACCTTGGTTTTGAAAGTCGTCGAAGTCGATTTTGACAGGGATCATTAAATGCCAACCATTTTGGGGAAATCAAACACTGCAAATGTATGGTATGAAACTTGTGCCCTGTTTGGGTTGGTGTCATATTAGGTGCCCCTGTTTTTTGATCACCAAATCAAGCCCAGGCGCTGAGGAGCGAGATGGAGAAGAAGTCAGATCAGCTGAAGCATACCAATACCTTGGTCAAGTGCTTTTGCCAGCAACGTTTAGGATTTTTTTTGGACAGCAAAAGGATACGAAAATTAGCAGATCCCATCCCAACGCACGTTTGAGTCGATGATTTTCCTTTTCCGAAAGTGGGATATGTTACAGGGTACATGAAATGTACGCACTGTACTTACAAAATATACAGTGCCACTCTGGGCAAATAGTCCGATGAATAGTTCATAGAATGTGGTGAGGTGTACTGACATCTGAATATTCGCACAAGGATAATGGACTTTATTCTATGGCCCTATGCAAACATGTTGAGACTCTCATGCATAGGTACTCAAGTCTGTATGCATGGCTTGCATTTTCTTCAGTTCTGCAGATCTGTTTTTGTATGGACTTCTCCAAGTGCTTGCGTTTACATCGCAAAACCTAGACCATCATAGATCGACAAAGGCAAATAGGAGATGGAAGTTGATGAATGTCTCTGTGTATCAAGTATTTTACAGTAGTTAACTCAGGATTTTCTTAAAATAACGTTGAACAACAACTATAGTAATATATAATGATAAATGGGCATATATGTTGAAATGATAATTCTTGTTTGCCTATTCTCCTGTGTGTCTCAAACTGCACCATCCTCGCCCAACTGGGCGACACTTGACCTAGGCAACATGGCCATGAGCTCATGACGCTCACGCTGGATGTAAATCAGGCGTGTTCGAGCAGGGCCCCAGTTGTGAGTCACCGTTTAGCGTTTAGGGTTTAGAGTTTAGGCGTATTCCCTTTGTGTGTTTTTTGTTGCGGACCAATCTTGAACACCCCGTTTTTTTGTTTGTAAAACACACACACAATTTGGTATGAATCCATTGGAAGAAGAAAAGTTCCTAAAGGTCCTTTTGTGGAGTTCCCGCTCCGTTTCAGGCTCATACAGAGGTTGGGAACCTTCGGAAAGAGTTGTTGCCAGAGATCGAAAAGAAAGTGGATGAGAAGACGGTGGAGCTCGAATTTGCCAAGGTGCAAAATTGAAACAGAACTTTTGGAGAGGACGTCAGATCACATTAGAGATCCAGACATCTAGGTGTCATTCTGAGAAATTACTCACTGCCTTTGACGTGGCCCCCTTTACACTTGCCCATCATAACAGCATGGATCAAAGGTGCAATTTGGTCCTTCCCCTCTGAAAAAGCAGTGTGAGTCCAGGTCTACGAGGAGCTGCAGGTGAGTAAGAGCAACCTCGAGAATCTGGACGTGCAAAAGCAAATGCTCTTGAGCGATTTTTGGGAAAAATGCTTCAGAGATTTCATTTGTCAACAATCTTCGGTTGGGTTTACCAAGGACCTATTACACTGCTCACGCCAAGCTGGAATCCGACTTGCGGGAAGTGCAAGACTTTGCCAGGTGCCAACAGTTGTTAAACTTGAGAACTCACCACCACAAGGGGGGCGAATTTGCGATTTGAGCAGCTTTTTTTCATCTTACACGTGACATGTATTTCAGAACCCTTTTACATATATATTAATACGATATTTTTATATAACAAAACAACTAACTACGAACAACCCTTGATCCATGCTTTTTTTTGGAGGAGCACTGCCTCGGGCCTAGCTGAAAAGGTAGGTGAGTTGAGTGGTCTCCGTGAGCAACTTGGCCACAAAAACATCCCGGTCGGTTGGGTAATTTTGGTCTCGCTGCTTTGTTAGTTTTGTTTTTTTCTAAAGGTCTATCAGACGGTCTATCCATGTTTCTTTCGTTTTTTGGGGTTTGGTGAACTTAAAGGGGGATGCAAAACAGATCTTTTTGGATTCCTTTCTTTTCAATAAAAAAGCCCTGGCTGTTTGTTTGACAACTTGTTTTGGGGAGATTTTTGTCCAAAACTCCGCAGAGTTTGATTTTGGACTTTTTTCAGGTCCAACGACTTTTTGAGCCAGTGCTATGCTGGCATTTGTGGAAGAGTGGAGCAGGCCAAACGAGTGGCAGATGCCGCTGAGATGAGATGTTATGATTTGTGATCATTCCAAAAGACAAATTCAGTCCAGGATGAGGGTAAATAGCTTTCAGACATGTGAGATGTCAGTATTTCTTTTTTGCCAAAGGATTTTGTTGATGCATCAGTGATATCCATTTGATTGAGAGACACTAATAAGTGAGATGCATCAGAATCTACAGTTCTTGAGAGAAATCCACCCGACCAAGGACACACATGAAGCTTTCAAGAAATTTCAAAGTTCTGCCTCCAACAAGCTGGACGACATCAAGAAGAGCAGTTGCTCTGAAGAATCTTTCAAAGTTTCGCAAAGCGATTGACTCATTGATTCATGTAGATCATGATGATGATGATGATGATGATGATGATGATGATAATGATAATGATAATGGTAATGATAATCATAATGATGATCATCATCCCACCACAATCACAACACTGACGCTGAGAGTAGCGATGACGATCAATCTTATGGAGATTTGTATATTTGTATTGTTGACCATTTCCTTGATTTTGCTGTTTTTCCTTGGAACCCTTACGACATCTCCACAGCCGATGAGGTTTGCCACGAATGTCCTCCAAGATCGAGTCCATCGAGGTACGGATGCAACGAATCATCAAGGATGCGGCCATGGATGTGGAAGATTTGCAGCAGGTGCCCTGGCAGCTGGTGGCCGACGAGAAACCTCCTAACTTCCCGAAAAAAAACGAAGATAACATCGGAAAATCAGCCCTTTGAAAAGAAAAAACATCTTCCAAAACTTCACTTTTGGCTTCCATGTTTGTTTTTGGGGAGTGTAACTGTGTAACCTTTCCGAATCTGGATTACTTAGGCAGCTAAGCTTGCTTTCTGATGAAAGAGTTTTGTGTCTGAGGCCAAATTGTCCATCGAAACCATCAAGGATGCCCTGTCAAGCATGGATGAGACGATCCAACTTCAGGACATTTGTCTGGTGAAGCTGACTTTTTTTGTTTGTTGTTGTTGTTGTTGTTGTTGTTGCTGCTGTTGTTGTTGTTGCTGCTGCTGCTGCTGCTGGTGTTGTTGTTGTTGTTTTTTTTTTTCAGAATCAAGAAACTGCACCTTTTTTCACACCGG
>DF242468.1:4241-57745 GCA_000507305.1 Breviolum minutum Mf 1.05b.01
CACCTGGTTTTTTGGGGGGTGGTGGGATTTCTTTTTAAAGTGTGTTTTTAATTGGGGATTGGGAGGGAAAATCAGAAACTGTCAAGACTCAAAGAATCATGAAATGGTGGCGTTTTCGATGACTGTTGAAATCAGGTATGTCGAGGAATTATCACTTGAACCCGAGAGGCATAGCTTGCAAGCGAGGATTCAACCTGGTATTTTCAATGTAAAAAAAATGGACGATTTTTTCAGTTGAATAAGACATAGGGAACTGGTTTTTGAAAGATTGAAACATCTCCAAAAGCAGAAAAAAAGTTCTGCAAAAGTCTTGTGGAGGACTGACTTACCTGGAACTCCAAACAACCAGTTTTTTGTGTTGTTTCAACAGGATGATTCTAAATCATTAAATAAAAAACGGTTGTTTCACCAAACATCCATTTTAAACTGGTTGTTTAGGCGTCTAGGGTTCCAGGTGCACAATTTTGATGTCAAGAATTCTTGGAATCCCCAAAGAAATATGACAAAAATGACAGTGTCCCACCATTTCTGCTGGATTTTTGTTGGGTTTTCTTCCCGTTTTTTTTGGGGGGTTCCCCTAAGCCTGGGACGACTGGGCATCGCGAGGAGGTGATGTTCCACCTGAGCTGGTGGGGGAGTTCGGTCTCCGTCTCCAACCAAGATGTAGAAATTGGATCCCCGGCGAAGATGAAGAACTACACTCCCTGAAACTAACATAGCCCCTAAAAATGGGTGCTTGTGATACTACCTTCCTATTGGGGAGGCCTATTTTCAGGTGCTATGTTAGTTTCAGGGAGGGTACTAGGGATGTCCCGTTGGAAGTTAAGATCAATGGCTGGTAAATGGGTTATAACCCTGCTGGTTTATAGGGTATAATAGGGAAAGAACCATTTTATAAACAAGCTGATTTAGCATCCTACTGGGCACAACTACCTGGAAAACAAGTTGCTGTTGACTTTTTTTATCAATTTATACCCTTAAAACCAGCCACAATTGTTTCAAAAAAGGTACGTTATGTTTTCCAGGTACTGGGGATTATAGTAGGCTTTATCTGTCAGATTTTTTTTTAGGTGATTTATAGGAGGTTTTTTTTCGGGGATTTCTAGGGTAAAAAAAACTGGAAAGGCAACCAGTTTTAAATTTTAAATGGATGGTGTTTCAGTTAAAGCTGCAAGATGTAAATATGTTAACCTTCCTGGGAACTAGTATATCATCCCCTGAAATGTCAATTTTGAAGATGATGATTTTCCTTTCTCGCAAGGTGGGAATTGTGATCGTTCCCTAGAGGGTATCAATCAAGAATGGGGTTGTATCGAAACATACTGTTGATGGCTGAAATCCGGCGAAAAAACCGGTGGAGGGAACAGTAGTTTTTGCCCATTCTTTACGATGGGTTTTATAGATACCAGGTCCCTGGTTGTTTGGGATTTGTTCCAACAGGAACTCCAAAGAACCAGTAAAATGAAACGGATGGATGTTTGATGCCCCAACCATTTTCCATATAACATGTTGGAAACATCCAATTGAAACAACCATTTATACATGGATGTTTCAGGTTCCAGAAAGATCCCTATAATAAAATATCCCGACATAAAGGAAAACATGAATTTGCCAAGAAATCGAATGTAAAGAGGTTTTAGACCAAATGGACATTCAATTTGGTAAATCTTTGGCCCCTTGTCACGAATAAGTCCTTTTTGTGGATCACATGCAAAATCTCACTGAACTCGCTAAGAAGGTTCTTTCTTGAGGTTTTTATGTAAAGATTTGCCAATAAAAATGACCATCAAATCCCAGAATGCCCCCTTCATGTTACATGTTGCTACCAAATTCTCAAAGATCCACAAAAATACCCCCAAAAAAAAAACGATGCCAAAACAAAACTCTCGTCATGGGCCCCATCATGTTTTGGTGCCATGCGACTGTCACGGGTGCGCGGCCGCCGCCGCCGCTCGCGAGGATCTCGCAGCCTAAATTTCAACGCTGAATTTCACAATGGTATATGAGAGATATTCGCTTCGTGGAACTCCACACAAACATTTTCTTAATGAATGGAAAGGGTAAGTTCCAACCATTTACAGTAGTTGAAAAGTAGATGGCACAGTCCCTACCTTTTGGTTTATTTTCGGACCCTTTACTTACCTACCATGTGAGATCGGCAAATCATCCTTTTTGACCTTAAGGTACTACTCGTAAAGACTCGAAATCATCATCCAAGTGAAAAAGGAGCATGTAAAAAACTGGCTCTTTGCAAGTCCATGTTGAGAGGATTACAATTCATGATATACTGTTGATGGTTCAGAAATCCATTCCCAACCACCGTTTGGATGCGTAAAACCGCTCGTAAATAATGGGCATAAACTACCAATCTCAACTGGCTAGCAGGATTTCTGAACCATCAACAGTAGTAGTTTACAGACATTGAGATGAAGATTTGGATTGAAGCTTATGTACCTACAACCCAAATCACCTCTATTTTTGCAAGGTCAATTTCCAAACAAAAACAAGGCCTAAACCCCAAACAAAAACATAGCAAAACAAGGAGTTTTCGGCGCCTGTCCGTGATCTCTGAAACAGCCTGGGCAAAACCTCGTCCGTTTGTATTGCTGACGAGAGGACAATGCCAAAGCCCAGCCGTATCGGTGGCGCCATCACTTGCAGTAAGGAGCAACTCCCTGCAATCTTAATGCCCACAACACCAGAGAACGAATTTGTGGGGGGAAAATGTTCTTGTCGGAGACGTGTATCCCCGTCAGCAAGTCTCCACTCCTTGATCCCTGTCAGTTGATGCTGGACAGGGACCACGTAGATGGTCTGAGCGTCTACTTGGAGCTTGCGTGACAACACCGTTGATTGATTAACTGACTCAACTGCCGCCAGGACACGGCAGCAACAACCTTCTCCCCCCTGGAAGGTCACGCTGAAAAAGGGCTCCTGACACAAAAAGCGCAGGATGGCAGGGCAATGCGTCTAAACAAAGACCACAAGTGAAGTCGTTGGCAGGCAATTTCTGCACGACAAAGTTTGATTTCTTGGCGAGCCATCTGGTGGTCTTTCGCTGCCGCCAGGAGACGGCTGTACATACAGGCGCGTGGCAACGCGGTCAACGCGGTAGTATCCTGGCTTAAAACGCGCAGTTTCCGATTCTACCTTGTCGACCCACGTTAACACACCCCACCAGAAGGAACCCTCTCCGAGGGCGTCACCCTCTTTTTTCAAAAACATCTTCCCGAAGAACGGGCTCCTCGCCCATCCTTCTCAACCGCAAAGGCTTGGTGGCCCCAACACCTCCCGTGTTGGTGGGCCACCTTCAGTCCAGCCCTCACTTTCACCATCTCCTCTTTTTGGTGGGGGTTAAAAAGCGTTCAGGTAATCAACTACTACGGGGTCTAGAATGGTATCCCCAGGCTCCACCCCAAGGAAGGTCTATAATGGTCCTAAAGCATTTTAGACCCTAGGGGGTCCAAAGCATTTTATTTCGGGGCTTGAGCTCTTCCAAAATCGAGCTTTCGAAATGCCGGGGGCAAAGACGTGGTCACTCTCTCCATGCCATGGAGAGAACATGCATGTGTCAGAATGCTATGTGCTCCGCATGCCATGCAATAGGGAACGCATATATAACGTATCACTAACTAAATATTTGAAAATTCTTTGAAGCTGGGCCTGAAGGATAGATGACGTCGGAGAGGTCACAAAGACAGAGCTTCGTGACTTGCAGCAAGAGGCGTCCGCCATAGCTGCGGTCCAGCAGGTAAATTACAAACTCCCCATGAGCCTGATGGTGCAATGACGTTGGCCAGGTCAGCCAAAATGAGCTTCGTGACCTGCATGACGATGTCCGCCGTGGTGGTCGCAGCTGCGGTTCAAGAAATCAGAGGGAAAACTGGGAGCCACTTCACATGAGAGCTTTCTGCATGAGGTCGGAGCATGATTTGTGAACGGCTTCTTCTTCTTCAGAAAAATTGGAATTAAATTTGGGCCTCCGGCCAAGACAGATGTACAATAAACATGATAAAACGTTGATTGGCTAAATTGCCGCCCCTGCCGAAGCTCCTTACTATCGACATGGCGACACGGGGCTGTAAAAGGTGATTTGATCTTCGCTCGCGTCTTCGTGGCTGCGCTCGCATCTTTGGGGCTGCGCTCGCGCACTTCTCTTCCAGCTTCCCCGCGGGTTTTCTTCTTGTAAATCCAATTCAGGCGGAGCAACTTCGTCAAACAAATCTTCCAATTCATCGGACTCACGTGGCGGAGGAACAGATGATTCGTGACCCAGCTTGCCTCGTTCCCTTGCTCCCCATCTCTGGCGACAATGCGCCGGCAAGTCCCCGCAGGACGGCCCCAAGCGCGTTGCATGCTTAACTCAGTGGCTGGCTTTGCAGCACTGGTTCGGACAAACGCAACAGTCCATGGCAATTGAAGGGCGAGAAGCCTGGAACCTGGAACCTTAGGAAATTCAGGCAAGAGAGAATAAAATGAATTTTGTCCTTAAAAAGACCCTGCACCAAAGCACATCAATCACTGAGCATCACAAAACTATTTGTCCTTCGCTATCAAGTCGTCCTCGTTGTTCTCCACAATTTCTGCAAAGATCTCGTCAAGATAGTTTTCAACACCATGAAGCCACATATGAATCTTTGCAAATCTTTTCAACCGAAAGTTTTCAAGTTCAATCTTCTTGGTAATGTCTTGAGAAATGTCATAGTTAGTCTCACATGCTTGTTGGTCTTCCAGTTCCCATAGTGCATCTTTCACTTCAGTCTCGCACTCTGATAACTTTGAGCACAAAAGATCGAAAAAGTGCACACATTATACATGCATCTTCGGTTTCCCATGCGGTCGCGCAAGCACGAGGAATCAACATCGTCATTATTCCAATAGCATAGGATTCCATTACGATCTGGAAATTCTTTTGTTCTCTTCCATGACTTCTGAATGTACTGGTAGGGTATTGCCATCTCTGACAAAATTCCAAAGATCGTCCAGTATCTCAATCAACTTTCCGGCAAATGCTTCCTTAGTTAGGGAGCGTCATCATTGGAAAATCGTGTTCCAACGGGAATTTCTGGCAATTTGCTAAGAGTCTTGAGCCAAAATGGCTACGGTAAAAGATAAAATACAATTGAGAATATGATTCTTATTTTTTCTCTTTTTTTGATTCTTTATTAAATGATAATATTAATCCATGTGTTTTAAGACTAGAATTTGTCTTATTCGGAAAAAAAATGTACTGAAACAAACATAGAATTTAGTAATAATGCTATAGATTAAATATGTTGTTAAAACATCTAAACTTAAAAATATAAAAATGAAGATAAAGCATATAAATCATTTGGGTCTTCCATAATTATCTTCTTTTCTTAAAGTAAAATAAATCAAATTATTATATAATTGAAAAATTTACTATTTTTAAAACATTTCAATATCATCATCACTACTTGAACTTATTTAAAAAATCTCATATGAAGGTTTCTATTAAAATATATAATTAACATTAATTTCAATATCTAATTCTTTAAAAATACTGCCGAAATAAATAATTTATCTGCATATTGATGATTTAAATATAGTTTCACGAGGAATAATCATGTATAGAACTTCTGAATTAGCGAATATGTTAGTTCCATAAGTAACATTAATTCAATATGAAATATTATCAAATATATCAGAATTAAATACATATTTAAAAAAAAAAAGCATGTTCACTATAATGACAAAAACAGAATGTGTTTTTAATACTAAAAACATTCTAGAAAAGTGTTGTTCGCTTTTCGACAGAAATGAAGGAGTAACATCTTTCCTTGACAATTTCTCCCCTTGATGTAAACGCTCTTAAAAGAGCAGTTGGAGTCAATGTAATTGTCATCTCCTTCGAAATCTTGAACAACCCATGTTTCAACAAGTTTGCCTTCACGGTTGAAATGATAGTAAACTTGGTTGCTACTCGTTGTCCAATGAAGACCCAGTTGATGTTCAACCTTGACTGGATTGAAACCAACCACATACTTTTCTGCTTGGGAGCCACCTTGAGTTTTAGAACAACAATGTGGACCTCAACATCTTGAGGTGTGCAAACTCACCCTGGAAGAATTCACATGACATTTTCCACCCGACGAAAAATGATGGTTGTAAAACGAGCCTTTCCTTTTTGGGAAGGTGACTTTTCAGGGGCGAACTTTTTGTGAAACTTTGGGAAGGGGGGGGGGGGTAGGTATTCTGTCAAATAGCTAGAAAAAAAGATGCCAAGAATCCACCATTTTGGCTGGAAACGACATCTTTTTTTAGAGACTCCACCCCCTAAAATTCTGTGGTGAGATAGATTCTAGGTCTACAAATGTAGATGTATAATGATGTATATGTTATACATATGTATATATATTCACATGTACACACATTGTAAATGTTCAAATACATATTATACAAGTATACATATATATATTATATGCATACATAGATACTATGTATGGATCACATGACCCATCTGTTTTATCTAAGATTTGATTCTTCGGCAAGTTTCTCAACGACCTTTTTTCTTCTGAGTTTCCCGTGCCGTTCACGTGTTTTCCGCAAACCTGAGGAGCGAGATTTCGGGGTTGACAGGAAAATCATTATACCCTGGACGTCCAACCGGCCACCATTTTTTTAGTCCGGTTGGTTTCCGAGTTTCACCATTTTTTATTATGTAAGGTTTATCATCTTCCAAAAGCAGTTTCACCATTTTTTAAAATGGTGGCAACGACTTCCAGGGTTATATTACCAACCCAAACAATTTAAGCAATGCATTTTGAAGGGCCAAATCCCGCAAAATGACCATAGATGTTGCATTTAATGACAGCCGGGCTTGATATCATTTTGGGCAATTTTAAATGAAACGTCCTGCAAATCTGTTTGAATGTCATTCCTCCAATCATGGATACCCTCCCTGAAACTAACAGTTCACCCCTGAAAATAAGCCTCCCCCATTGGGAAAAGAGTATTCCAACCATCCATTTGTAGGGGCTAAGAGCTGTTAGTTTCAGGGGAGGGTGAAAAAAAAATGACAAAAACGGTGGATCAGGTGAACTCTTCGGGTTCAAGTTTCAACTCTTCGGGTGGAAGTCTTTTGGATCTGAAAAATTTGATCCGCTGGCTGATCCACTGATCCACCCACCCACCCACCCACCCCACCCTTACTAGGGATATATAGGTTTACTAAGGATATATACTAGGATGTCCCAGGGTATAATAGGGAAACAACCAAACAACCACTAGGTTAGGTTTATAGGGTATAATAGGGTATAACCCCTGTAAATTGAGGTATTCCCCTACATCCGGATGTCCCGGGACGGAAGTGATCGTATCAATGGTGAACGGATCACTGGGTGATTTCACCTATTTCACCTACTTATAAATGGGATATTCCTTGGGGGTATATGTAACCCACTGATCCGATTACCTTTGATACGATCACTTCCAACGGAACATCCAAGTAACCTACCCCACCCAGGTTCATAAGGGCTTTTTTGTTGGGAAATCAATGCTTCAAAAGGTGCTGATAACACCACTTGGTAGAAAATGGTAGCAATAAAATCTTCGTTTAAAAAAAAAAATCCCAAGGGAACACGGAAACTGCGATTTCTTGTGATTGTTAGTCAACTTTCTTCCCGCATCGACATCATCAACAACCAGGAGTTTTCAAAAAAAATGTCGAAACATTCCAGAAATTTTGACGGATGATTACTAACAATGACCGGGGGTTTGGACGAACAAAAATTGTATTTTTCCAATTCAACAACATGGGATATGTTGGATATCTATCTTAAGTTTTAGGAATGCAACTCCTGAAAAAAAAAGCAAAACAACCATCCTGATATCCGATATGACCACCTAACTCCCAAGCTAATATGTATTTTCGACATGTGTTTTCCAATTTGGCCAAAGTTTTTCTCCCCCTGCCTTTCTCAGCATCTCTCCAACTGTCTTCTCGTAGCCTCGGGTTACGGTTAGCACCCAACATGACCATGGAAAATTCCAACAAACCCCGGGTTGGGCTATAAAATGGTGGTTGAGGGTCTGGGGTCTGTGGGAATTTTCCTCAGAAGATGACAATAGAAAATCACCTCTTTTAATATAGGAGATACATCTTCAACTAGCTGTGTTTCCGGCTTGTCATGTCAGTTTTAGGGGGGTGTATCCCAAGAAAATGACCCCTTGTGTTCATAAAGTACCAGTACCATCGTCACATTGCAAAATGGGATTTTCCATCAAAAAACGGCTAGCCGCAGTAGCACATGAGCCACAAAAAAACAAAAAAAACGGATACTTTCCATGAAATACTAAGTGTTTCACAGGGATCCTACCTGGTAATTCTTTGCGACCTTGGTTAATTGACCCTTTTCAATGGGTTAAGTGACCCTCCCAACGTTTCGGGAATGAAAAAGGTCACGAATGTTTCACCACCTGGCTCATGAAACCTATGGCAAAATTCTCCGACAATTCCTAAACTACTGAATGGTTAAAAACTGCTTGTTGAGGGTACCAGGTGATTAAAATCTCCAACAAAATACCTTATAAATACCCTATAAACTCCTATAAACCTATCAATCCCCTACAAATCCCCCAACAAATTCCCTAAACAACCAGCGGCCTCAGGAGTCAAAACGCCTGTGAACCCAACAAGATCTGAGGTCATCGACCGATCACGGGTCTTCTTCATGGTTCGCCCTGGTTTTCGTCAAGGGTATTTTCAGGGACCAGAAAAGGACTCCTGGGACCCCTGAAAATGGTACGTGGGACCCATACAACAAAAAACATATCTTTAGGGATTCGTATGATGGGAGTGGTCTGGTATGGGTTTGATGAAACCCCGTTTTTTTTCTATATTCAAAAAAAAAAACATCCTTCCCGTTCAGCCCCCCAACAAAAACATGCCCCCCCCACCCCCGACCTTGTTCTGTCTCACGAACTGAAAAGTCCCGCCTCGAAAAAAAAACGTCGCAGCATTTTTGCCGGAGTTTTCGCGGATAGTGATGTTTTGAAAGTCTCTATAATTACCTTGACATGTATTCCCTGCCAGTTCAAAAGTGGAGATTCAGTTTTTGGGATCGCACAAGTAAGTGACTATACTGACTATACCCTCCGTGGATGAACACTCTACACCAGTGGAGAAAGGTTCTTCCTTCAACAGCACGGCCATTAAAGTGTTGTATGGGTTCTAAGTTGCATTAAATGACATCGCATAGGATAACAGAACATGACGTACCATGCCATATCATTACATTCTGTATCATTTGAGCTACGAAAAAAACCCTCCTACTTTCCATTATACTGGTTGGTTTATAGGGATCCTTATATTGGCTTCTTAAAATCCCTATATAATTGGGTAGTATAATCCCCTATATAACCTGCAGGGTTTTTTCATTGCTCATTTATCACTCAAAGCCTCTGGAAAAAAACACTGGGCATCCTCACCCAGCCACATCATTCGTCCTCCACGAGTTTTGAAGCGAAAAGGTGAAGTGTTTTTGTGTCGAAACCTCCCCGGTTTCTGCCCAAAAAAAAACAATCCACTCCTGTTACAACGTGGACATTATAAACCTTAAAGATCTTTAACCTCCACAAATTTAACCATCAAACATTTCGAAAGAAAAAAAATCAACACGCCAAACCTTCATTAAAAACAAAGTCACCAACATTCACCAACTAGCATCAATTTTACATCACAAAAAATCTCAGATCTTCAAAAACGATAAAACGAGTATCAAATCTGTTGATGTATACCAGCAAGTATATAACCTTTGAGAACTAGCAACCAAAATCAAAAACAAATCTCCCAACTCAAATCGTTTTTTTCTTTCCGGCTCCTGTACATGTCATTCTCACGCTCGGAACGCCGACCTCCACGCACTTCCCGTTCGCCGCGAATGGAGACGTCGGGGTGCCTTGGGACGTGTGTTTTTTTCCATCATGGCTACACCAAAACACAGAAATGGCAAGGTTTTGGTTGTTTTTTTTTGGGGGGGTTGGGGGGGGTTGGGGGGGAAGTGAAGATGTGTAATTTGTTTGTTGTTTGTATGAAAAAAAAACTTTTGACTTAATCGAAAATCATGTGACGTACGATAAATAGCGCTGGTGGTTCTCGTTGGGGATTCTTGGGGATTTTGTTCACCCATAAATACCCACACTATATATAGGGTTTTTTTGTAGGGATTTTGGGGTCCCACGTTGGGATGTACAATCGTGGTACACCCCTGCCCTATCCCCCTGAGGCGCTGCACTTCTCTGGCCTCTTTGCACCAAGTTGTTCCTGAGCAATCTCCCTTCGCAGCCGTTCCTCCTGACGAGGCAAAGGCCAACCAAGGCGACCGTTCCGTTGACCGTTGACCGTTCGTATTCTCCACATCCATGGGATGCGAACCGGTCTTTTGAATGGGAATGGGAAATGGAAACAAAATTTTCTGAACATTTCCACCAGTGTTCAATACATATATAGGAACCCAAAAATCCTGGAAAACACATGGAAATCAACTGGGGAGGGTCAAAATCGGTCAAAATGTGGGCATCCCTTCATCAAAATGAATAGATTCTTTACCCAACCTTAGTTCCCAGAATTTTTCGGCAACAGCCAACCTATTTTTTCATATCAACATGATTTGGAGTCAAATCCAACTGAAACAAACACATGTTCTGGATGTTTCAGATACCAGGATCCAGGGATCTTTGTTTTTTCGACCGTTCCTTTCTTTCTGGACACAAAACCGGGACACAAAACAGCCAGTCAGCAACTCCGGAGTTGCAAATTGCTCACCTCCAGCAACTCTTTCGAATCTCAACATCAACTATTTGGAAGTATCCATGTGGGTGTTTCCAAAAATAGGGGTACCCCAAAATGGATGATTTATAATGGAAATCCCTATTAAATTGGATGATTTGTTACACTCCTGTAAACTAACAAATCGCCATGGGAAACTCCACCATTTTGATGGGTATTTACCAGGATTTCCATGGGGGATTTTCATGGGCGAGCTGTTAGTTTCAGGGAGGGTATTTGGAAGTATCCACTTTACCCTCCCTGAAACGGCCAGCATCAAAAATTCGCACCTGAAATTTCAGGCCCCAAAAGGAAGTTGAATCATCAGAACATACCATTCATTTATCCATGTTTTCAGGTGCGAAAATGTTACTTTCAGGGAGGGTAAACCGGTAAACCTTATGATGAGTGTATATATTTGGTATATATAATATAATATATACTATATACTATACATATATATTATATATATACGTATACAAACCTACTTGTTATTGAGTTTTTGTTAACCTTACAAATTATGGGAATCCTTACAAAAACGGAAGGCTCGCAAACACCCGTTCCGTTGGCTCCTCTCTCGCATCCTCTTCTTCTTGTCGCCTCCCGAAAGTGGAGAAAATTTGGAACTTTGTTTGCAGGTTGGGAACCTGTTCTTTCTTTTCTCGTGGGTCGGGTCACGATTAAAAAGACGAGAAACTCCTTCAAGGTGGGCCCACCTCATCCAGTCAATACCTGGTGTTATCAATAAATCCTCTCAAATGGCGGCTGAAAATAAATGGCCAACTGGTGTTATAAAAAGCTCTACTTATAGGAGTTAGAAAGCACTCGATTGAAACAAGTAGTAGTAGTAGTAGTAGTAGTAGTAGTAGTAGTAGTAGTAGTAGGAGTAGGGGCCCACCTAAAAGAGGACTGGTTGCAAAAATTTTCGGCAAGGAAAACTTTTTGGAAGGTTTTTCCCACCCTTCCAAAAAACCACGTAAGGCAGAAAGTTTTATTCAATGGCTTAAAGTAAATAGCGTAAAATAAATGGGTACTGTAACTGGGGTTACAACTTATAATCCTACTTCTAGTGGCAATTGACTCATGGGATTCCTGTGAAAGGCTTTCCCACAAAACAAGGCAGAAAGTTTTATTCAAGATCTTTCTACGTAAACTTCCATCCGACATCTCTGACCAGACTCGAATGTCTGGTCAAGAATCCTGGACAGATTCTTCCCCAGCTCCTACTGTTGATGGAAGGAATTTTTTGCACCACCGTTTGGATGTTTTAAAACCCTGTAAATAATGAGATAGCATAATATCTCAGTATTTAAACTGCCTGAGAATTCTGCTGCTGACCTTTTTTGGGGGTGGTAAAGTGACCCTTTAAAATGGTTGTTGGGGACAAACTTTGGGACGTTTGGGGAACAATCAAAAGGTCAGGAATTGGAATCACCTGATAGTTGCTTGTTTCAACCCATTTGAAGATGATATAATATCATCAAAATCACAAGTATATCCATGCATTTACCATATCAACTGGTGCAGGATCTCTTCCATCAAACCGGAATTTTTGGAAAGCTGGTCGTCCATCCGGAAAAGAACACGTTTCTTCAGAGGGCCCAAGGCCTCCGTGCTTCCTCCTTCCTCTTCCGCGTTTCTTCGACCTGCCCAAAAGGTCTCCAGGGGTCGCGCGGCATTGGAAAAAAAACATCGCTAGGTGGCATCACCATCCCAAGGTGGAATTTCTTGGAAAATTTCAGGTGGAATTCCAGCTGGGCAAAATCCAGGTGGAATTCCAGCTGGGCAAAGAATATTGGATTCACGGATAAATATCATAAACGCAGCTCAAGCGCAACTGACCGCGCTCAAAACGGTGAAGGTGCTCATGAAATTCAGTGATGCCCAACAATTCCTCACCACCAACACCACTTTTCGCCTGTAGAGCCAAAGCTCGTTGTAACTCCTGCAGATGTGAATGGGAAATGGCGGTTCATAACTGGTTGGTGGTTTCAACCCAACTGAAAAATATTAGTCAAAATGGGAATCTTCCCCAAGTAGGGGTGAAAACAAAAATATTTGAAACCACCACCTAGATAACGATTGACAGAAGACCTTGGTGAAGATATTCACCATAAACAAGATACTTTGAGGGAGAAATGAACATCATCCCCAACTTCGAGGAATCTGACTTATAAATTTCGCAAGTCCAGCTGATCATGTACTGTCGGAACACACCCTACAGAACAAAACGTTTGCACGAGGCGAGGAAGTAGAAAGGTATTGCTTCAATATCGGCCTTATGCCTTGTACCGATATCCTTGATTCTCAAAGTGATCTTTCAAGTTCTACATGCTTCTGGCACCATGGAATTTATGTGATAAACTGATAAACTGGTGCATAATATGGAGGTTTTGTGCAACTCTACACCTCTCTACCCATGTAGATCTTGCACAAAAAAAAATCATCAACTGACTGACCAAGTTTAATCAATAAAATGGCTGTACTAAAAACTCCTTGTACTTTTTCCACTTCCATACAAGGTGGGTACCAATAATCCCAGTTAACCACTGAGATAAGGCCATTTATCGGGGCCCCATGTCACTCCATTTAGAACGATCGGTTGGGGGGGGCCCACCCTGACACCTCGGTAACAACCCGATCAACTCCTGCTGTTGCAGTCGTTTGCGCTCACGTTCCGCATCCTGCAAACGGATTTGTTTGAGGTAAAAACAGAAGACTTCAATGCAGGCGATTCAATTCCTGACCTTTTTTCATTCCCAAAGGTTGGAAGGGTCACCAACAATCCATTGAAAAGGGTCACTTAACCATCCCAAAAAGGTCGCAAAGAATTGCCAGGATGAGGATCATCCAAAAATACATTCACTACCTGGCAATGCTGCGAACGCTTTTTGGGATGGTTAAAAATGACCTTTTCAAAGATTGTAAACGTGACCTCCAACGCTTGGGGATCAAAAGGTCACGAATTGAATCACCTGATAGTTGCTTGTTTCAACCCATTTGAAGATGATATCATCAAAATCACAAGTATATATCAAACATTTCCCCCAAAACATCGGGAGTAAGACTTTCCAACAAAAACAAACATCTCTGCAACAAAATCCACCAAAAAGATCAACAATACTCTCTCCCCCAACGGCCGTTCGACACCTCTTCACCTTGAGCTTGAGGATGCAAGGGCTGAAAAGAGGTGGTGTTTTGCCCTTGTCGAGGTGTGCCATACTTCAAATGTGTGGCCTCCGCCTCGGAGGCGGAGGCCAGCCATTTCTGTTGCTCCTTTTTGGCCCTTTGCTCTTTAATTTGTTCTGCCAAAGCAGATTGCATTTCCTGTTGCTGTTTCCTTCTCTTCTCCTTTTCATTGGTTAATTCTCCTGGAAAAATCAAGCCATGAACAGGTGCAACAGGTGCAGCTGCGGGTGCGGCTGCTGGTGCGGGTGCAGTTCCGGTAGCCACTGGAGCCACTGGAAAACCTGGAGTTTGAAAGCTTGCTGGCGCAGCTGGCCATGGAGATGCAGCAGGTAGACCGCGAAGCTGAAGCTCTTGCCAAGCAGGAAGGAAGCCCTCAACACAACAGAAGAGATTGACACAACAAAACTGACCATCAAATCCCCCCCCCCAAAAAAAAAAGGGGAGAATCTGAGAATTCTTAATGTCAGGCAAGTTCAAAAATGCACCCTCCTAACTGACAATCAACGTTGAGAATCAACAAAAATATTATAAACAAACATCATCATCATCATCATCATCATCATCATCATCATCATCATCATCATCATCATCATCATCATCATCATCATCATCATCATCATCATCATCATCACTATCATNATCATCATCATCATCATCATCATCATCATCATCATCATCAACTTCCCCACCAAATATAGATTTTTTCCTCCTCATTTTCTATCTTTTTCCCAGCTTTTTCCTCAGCTTTTTCCCTAGGTTTTCTCTTCACCCCCTTGAGCATCCGCACGGGCGTGGGCGCCTTACGCCACGTGGGAAAGGGCACCGCCGCACCGGCCAAATCGGCGAGGCTCGGCTCCGGCCTCGGGGAGGCAGCCAAAACGTCCCAACAAAAAAAAACTGGCAAAGGTCCATGGAAATCTGCCTAAGAAATGGTGGGAAACTGCTATTCTTGTCATATTTCTTTGGGGATTCCAAGAATTCTTGACATAAAAATCGTGTAGATGGAACCCTAAACAACCATTTTTTAATGGATGGAAATGGTGTTCAACACCTATTTTTCATTAGTCATGATTTGGTTCATCATCCAGTTGAAACATCCAGGAATTAAAGTGGATGGCCTTGGGGTACCAGGTGGAAATCTGCCTGGCCATTCTGCCTGGTCATTTCTTAACCATCCCAAAAAGATTTTTTGTATGATCCTCATCCTGGCAATTCTGCCGAGTTTTGTGACCTTTTTGGGGATGGTGAGTTCACGTGATCCTTTTCAATGGGTTGTTGGTGACCTTCCCAATGTTTGGGAATGAAAAAAAGGTCACGCATGTTTCACCACCTGGGTCATGAAGCCTGAGCAAAATTCTCCTATAATTCCTAAACTGCTGAATGGTTAAAACTGGTTGTTGAGGGTACTGAGTTATTAAAATCCTGTATGACATCAAGCCAAGCCATTGAGTTGATCATACAACTTGGGATGTGAGTTGAATTTCCCCTCCATTTTAGGTACCTGAAATTCTAGCGGTTGTGAGCAGTTTGCTATCACTTCAATGGCTTATAAATGGAGGTGATCCTAACCACTGAAACAAGTCCTGGGATGATCCTCCAAGTACAGTACAGGGAGATTTTGAGGCGGAAAATTGAGCACCTACTCACCTGTGCCAACTGAAGGCAGTAACTGTTTTTTTTCAATCATCCCCGGCATGTGGCAGCGCCACGTGTTTTTTTATTCCCCAACAAAAAATAAATCCATCTTAAAACCCTCCAAGGACCTCCATGGGTCGGCAGCCCATGGGGGGGGCGCACCACAACTCATTGCAGAACTCTGTGACTTTTCCCAACTTGCTGGCAATTTTTTTCAATATACCGATTTAAACTAAGGTAGTATTTGATGTGAGAATACCCACAAAAAAAAAAAACACTGACCTTGGGAAGTGGGGGAGTGTCTTTTCGAAAAAGAAAAAATGGTGAAACGGTGAAAAGCTTGTTTTTTCCCTCGGTTCTTGAGGAGATGTAGTATTGGAATCACGTCGCGTTTAACTACGGCTTTTGAATGCTACGAGCCGGTGATTGCAGCGAAACGAAGTGAAAGAAGGGAACCGTATTTTTTGGCGGATCTTTTAAAAAAGCTTGCAGGGAGTTTTAAATGACCAAAAACAAGTCTTCAGCTCGATGAACTTCCTTTGCCACCAAAATTCCAACTCACGAGCTCTGAAAGTCTTGAATCATGACGGGATCCAGACACTGCATGTCAAATATATATATATATATAAACCCTATGTAAATCAGATTTGTAGTGTTTCATACATCCACTATACAAACAACATTCATAACCAGGGTGAACTGGTGGACAACTCCGGTGGGTTTATATATATATATAATTCCTATATAATCCCCTATCTAAAAACACCCAAAAATCCCAAGGGGTTTTGTTTTTTTGAATTTCGCCTTTCCTGAAAAAACTGCCGGGTCGATTTTTTTTTCCGAAATTTTCTCTCACTGCGGTTGCAAGCTCAAGCTGGAGGAACGTCTGGGAGACCTCTCGCAGATTAGATGGGATTTGGCTGCTAAGTAGTGTGAGTGGCTGTTTTACGTCCAATTTTTTTGTTGCAAAAAAAAGACACCCTTTTGTATGAAGTAGATAAACCTTATACACCCCCGAAGTTTAACAGCTCGCCCCTGAAAAATGATGGTTCGAAGAGTACTTTTAAGATGGTAAATTTTCATTAATTTTCAGGGGCCATGTTAAATTTTGGAGGGGTGATGGAGTATATAACGTGTATATAAACCTACCTGTTACTGGGTGTGTAAACCCTATAATGGGGGAATCCCGCCTTACACACTCCCTAAAACTACACCCCTGAAAATGACTATGTCCCCTAGCCCTAAAAAGGGAGCACTATACCTTTCAGAGGATTGGTTCGGTTTCAGCACGTAGCATTTTCGCTCTTGAAAAATTGTCCGAACTCGCCATTCTAGGGAAATGCCCCATGTTTCAGGGGCAAAAACATGTTCCTTTCAAAAGAGTTTATTCGTTGGGAAATCGAGTTGTTTCACGTTTCACCCTCCCAGGATGGTGGAAACACTAGCCTTAATCCTGGGGAAATTGATGAGCCAGGATCGCATCCCAAGGTATTCTTGGGGAAGGCCCCTGCCAGAAGGTGCCCAACTCTTTTTTTTTCACCGGCGGCTCTTGGTGTTGCCACCCGATCCAAGGACTTCAAAGGGTTTTTGAAAACTTCCACCTCCATGGGAAGTGCAGTAAACGTGACTAGTGTGAGTAGTGTGGCTTGGCCAACGAATCTACCTTTGTACTTTGCACAAACGATGGAAGCTTGTGATGCTGGTGATGCTCATGAAGTCCTCCTTGATTTGTATAAGCGGTCTTCTCATCTTTCCAATCATTCGAGTGCCTGGTCGTGCTGGCTGGGTTTTGGGTCTAGGAACAACAGAGGTCTGAAACTCTTTGTTTGTTTCTTCGAACTCATTGTACTCGAAACGCTCCTTGGCGATGTGTCCAAATGGCATGTTGACAGCATTTTGTCCTCGACATCCACTACCACCAATCACCGGCACCAGGTCAAGAAATGGTACCCCACGTTCTGCTTCAGCAGAATGCTCCTTCCAGGAGCTCTGGATTCTCTCCGTCGATTCGTGCCATGCTCTCAGGCTCACCACCTCATCAGCATCTGGGAAGTTGTACTTCTTTTTCCGAACACGTCGTAGAGCTCCAAGAGACGACTCGTATCCACCACCAACCTTGGCCACCTTTCCAACCGGCCTTCCCGTGCTTGGAAACATGGGAATGGACGACCTGGACCTCATCTCAATGCTTCTGGAAGCCTGGAACCTCGAGGTGGAGGATTGTCGCAGCTCGGCACCAGGAGAATAGCGCAACTTCCGCAGCTTCAATTTCAGCTTGCGAGGAAACGCCGAATCCTCCAACCACTCGAAAGATCCGCCAGTGGGAGATTGAGATGACTCGGGAGCGCGAGCAGCGCGAGTTGCACTTGGGCTTCCCTGGAGGACTTCAGGGTCACGGTCTTGGCTTGAAACCAGGGATGCAAGGGGTACATCAGCATCATCCATAAGAATGGCCAAGTGATCGAGACGTTGGAGATCTCGCTCTGGAGATCGGGTCCAGAAGCGCTCCGGAACAGCGTTGTTTTCAGGTTCAGCTTCCTCCCAAGCAGCCCAAGAGAAGGCTGAGTTCCCGTGGAATACATCTTCAAAGGGTCCATTTTCCATTGCTATGAGTGTAAACTGATGTAGAAAATCTCAGAAATGTGTGGAAATTTGCTGGATCCTCCATATCTTTGCAAGCTGCTCCAAAAATTTTGGAAGGATAAATTACGCTACCCTAGCGGCAGGGATTAATAATGTGACTGTATCATGATCTCATGCTCCTAAGAAAGAAACAGGAGTTGCTGGTCACTGAGAGTGCGAGCTGAGTGAACCAGTGATCTCTGCTGCAGACCTGCCCAGTCAGGTCTGCACTTCCCAACCGATAAAATGACACCATTTAAATCAATCTCCCAAGTTCAGGAAATACATCTCCAAACAATGGATTTTTGACCTACAAATCTTCGTAAAAAATGACTCCCTGGTGATTCAAAGTGACCATTTTGGGATGGTTAAGTGACCCTTTTAAGGGGTTAAGTGACCTCCAACTAGGGGATCAAAAGGTCACTTTGAATCACCTGGTCATGACTGCCATATTTTTGGTGTCCCATTTGGACCCATCAAATTTTCCAACCTTTCCCGATCGCCTCAGCAACGGTTCTCGTGATGGTCGACATCGTCGATACAAGAAGACTCCGAGGATGGTCACCAGTAAAGCTGCTGCCACAATACATACCATGACAATGATCCTCAGTGAATATATGGATGTTTCCAAAAATAGAGGTACCCCAAAGTGGATGGTCAATAATGGAAAACCCTATTGAAATGGATGATATGGGGGGAAAACCCACTATTTTCGGAAACAGCCATTTAATGTTGGAGATGAGTGGGACAGGAGTTCGGAACCAGGGGCGAAAACTACAGGAATTGGGGAGGTGGTGATGTTTCCTCAAAAAGATCGTGCAAATGATGAAAATTGGTTATTTGCTTGGTAGTTTGGGTTGTCCCCTTTCTTAGTTAATAGTGGACAATGAAGGTTTGCAGGCGGTCATTATATTTGGAACCCAAAAGGGGTCATGATGAATGACACCAACCCGAACAAGCAGCAGGATCTGAAGGGGGGAAAATCCCTCCAAATGGGGTCATCTAATTCTACTCCCCTGAACACTAACATGTCCCCTCAAAATCAATGGTTGGAAGATGCATTCCCTACTGAATTAGTCCCTTTTTAGGGGACGTGTTAGTTTTCGGGGGTGGATCCCTTCCGTGAAAACCGAGGGTTTCTTCAGCTGAGAAGATTCAAGGAATTTCAAGTGTCATGACGGACACCTTTTGCCCAGTCACAAGGCTGGGTAAGGTTGTTGCTGGGAAATCCTTTTCAGAAATTACCATACAGTTTAGCATCAAGTTTGATATTCCTCAAGTGGGGAATGCTATATTCAAAATCATCCCTCAGGTGAAAACATTTTTTGTTTCTTCAGCCGACTGTTTCAGCAATGTGGTCGTTTTTGTTGCAACAAAAAAAAGAAACAAAAAAAAAGAACTGAACTGTTTGCTGCACTACACTCGCGAGGGCTAGCATGAAATGAATGAAAATGAATGAAAATGATAGTGTCCAAGTTCCGAAAATCTCCTTATAATTCTTCCACCTGGAACGCCAAGTGTCCTATTTTTTAAGGCAACTTTACCCCTAAAACCAGCAACTATTGCCTTAAAAATAGGGTATCCTTGGCTTTCCAGGCACCCCAAAAAAAAAGAAAAATAAATCCAGGGTTTCCAGGCCATTTGCTGTTGACATTTGGCCGCTGGCCCACTTCTCCACAATCCATCTCCAAAAAGATGTCGACCTTCCGCGGGGAATTCAAACATTTGAATGACATCTCTCTCCACCCCCTTTTGGGAAGGTTAATCAATGGGGCCCAAGGGGAAAATCATGTACCACCCCATCAATTCTTCCGATTTCCCGTTATACCCTAAGAAGGGACCCCTTATTTCCTGGTTTTTTTTTGAAATTTTGAAATTTGGTGGACCTTAGAGTCTTAGAGAAGCAGGCGGATAAAATTGAAAAAGTCAAATCTGATTCATCAAGTGACCAAGTGAGCAGACTTTAAAAGCACCCATGGGTGAATAAATGGATGGTATTCATGACACCAAATCATCCGAAGATAGTCAAATCCTTAAATTTTCATGGCAAAAAACGCTGTCAGCCTTTTCCTTGAAAAAAAAAACAACTAAAAGAAAACCCCAAACCACAAAATATCCCCAAACCCCAAAGCAACAACACCACCACAACCCATTTTTGAGGTGCAAAAATTCTCCTTTCCGCTTCCAAAACTTTCGACGTTTTTTTCCGACAAATCCGCCCGGACCTGACGTTTGATCTGCGTCCTCGCGGTCATGACACTCTCCTGGTCGTATTTCTCGATGGATGTCGGGGCGGGGGTTCTTGGGGTTCTGCATCCTGAAATAGCCACTGGCTTCAGGGTTGGGTTTTTTGTTGTTGTTGTCTTTTTTTTAAGGGGGAGACTGGAGACTGTTCCCCAGAAGTCATTTTTGCTTCGGAGGGTTTTGAAACAACAAGTCTGTAAACCAGTAATAGTAGGAGGGTGGGGGCTGAAATGAAGCCAGATGTTTAATAGTTATGGTACGTGTTTGTTTTTTTTTCGGGATTCCAAGAAATTTACCAAACTTCAAACAGAGATACTGAGTCTGTGCTACCCTCCGGCCAAACGGCTTGGTAGATAGGCTTTTCGGGTGGTGCAACTGGGAACCCTTTTAGGCAACCGGACAAACTCATAGAAAATCATAGAGAGGATTACCTCCCCAAAAACTAACATGGATACTCAAAATGATGGGCCTTGGAAAAGGTGACTCGGGCATTTTAAAGGTATCTATGTTAGATTTCCGGGGTGTCTTTGGATCCCCTTGGACACCCCCCCCAGCCTTTCGAAAATTTCATATGACCAAGCCTCGTGAGGAAAGAAAGTCCCATTCCCCCAACAACTCCCAATCTATGTTTCCATCAGAAATTAAATGGGACCGAATCCCAACGGACCCCTAAGAAAGTTGCTAGAGTTACTAGATACTCAGGTTTTTTCGGGGTCCGTTCAGTGGGTCCTGTTCGAGATTTCTTGGAATGTATGTTGGTTCCCCAAACCTAGGGTTTTGCCCCTGGAAAAAATGTTGTTCAACAGTTGAGCCTTCCTACCTTTCTTCCCCAAAAAAGTGAGGAAGAAAACCATTTTTTGTTTGGAAAGTTCAAAAGGTACTGTGAAAAGGAAGAAAATCCTGCACCAGTTGAGATATATAAAACCCTGTACCCTCTGGTAAACTAACATAGCAATGGAAAATGGACCGTTTGAAGATGTATTTCCTATTGAAAATGTGGATTTTCCATGGCTATGTTAGTTTACCAAAGGGTAAATACTGGAATATCTTCCATATCCTAACTACAGCAGGATTTCTTCCATCAACCGTAGGGATTGTACGACTTTCGGCTGTCATCCCCCTTCCTAGGATGCCATCATCACCACCACATGTTTTACCATCTTTAGTTTTGGGGAGATGTGAAGGGGGACAACCTAAATCATCCTATTTTTAGTCTAGTCTATAAAAAAATGGAAATCTTACCCCTCTCCCAGCTACACTCACCCAAAAAATAAGGGTTTTAAAAGAATAGATCTTAAAATGTGAACACTAATTCTTCATAAGGACTACCCTCTGGTAAAATAACATAGCAATGGAAAACCACCACTTTTAATAGGAGATACATCTTCAAATGGTGGATTTCCCATTGCTATGTTAGTTTACCTCAGTGTACTATTTAAAATCACGCAAAAAAAATGACCTTCCTAAAAGTTGACTTTGAAACAAGTGACCCAACTGCTTCACCCCAACTTCGGGGAGGTACTGTTGATGGTTCAGAAATCCGGCGAGAAAACCACCCAGGATGGTGTATAAAACCCTAAAAAATCATGGGACAAACTACCAACCTCAACTGGTGATCGCAGGATTTCTGAACCATCAACCAGTATGTAAAAATTTTCCCCATGTTTTTCCTCCAAAAAAACGGAAAAACCTTTCGGTCCGAACGAAAAAAAAACCACGCACCACCTGGTCGTTGCTTCGGCTTGGCCATGTCCAGGCATGGTGTGAGGCACCCTTCACCGACAGCACTGGCAAATCAGGGCTCGGCGCTGACAAGACCTGCCGAAATCCAACGATTTTCTCGCACGCCAACTTTTCGCTCAAAAAATCCAGGAAAAGGTTACTTAGAGGTTCGTTCGG
Organism: Breviolum minutum Mf 1.05b.01; assembly: GCA_000507305.1. Taxonomy (NCBI): domain Eukaryota; class Dinophyceae; order Suessiales; family Symbiodiniaceae; genus Breviolum; species Breviolum minutum. The sequence continues at coordinate 26,620 of DF242468.1, forward strand.
ATACTTAGGATACGTGGAGGTTGTAACCAGGGTTATATAACCTCTATTTTCGTGGGTGAAAAATGTCCCCAAATCCTAGGGTCATAAACCTACATTTTTCACCAGTTACTTTTGGTATACTGAACCTCTAAGTAGATTTGTGTCCCCCTACCTCGAGGTAACGACCAAACATGAAAGTAAATGCTCAACTTTTAGGTGTTTTTTTTTTGAAGTGAAAAGTGGATATTTTACGGCCAAAAATTTGAAGTGTAGCAACCATTTTACTATTGAAAACTATCTTAACTTTTTTGGGGGGGATATCAGATTTTACATATTTTACTATTTAGTGTCCAAAATTTTGGTGGTACTTAAAACACAGATTTTGTTTGGTGTATTTTGGGTGGGAATCTATCAGGATCTTCAGAAAAAAGTCTTTCCAGATCTTCCACCATTTGTGCTAGGGTCGATCAACTCCTGAAACATTGGGGATGATCATGGAGGTTTGGTTCAGATCATTTTCCTTTCTTTAAATGGGTGATTTACAGGTTCCAGCCGTTCATCTTCTAGGGTGTAAGTTTCTAAACCCTCTACTATTGGGCAAGATTCAAGATGAGTTTATCCCCAAATTTTCTCATGACAAAATCCGTGGCCAGTTGATCCACCGAAACGCACCCCATCTTGCTTGCTTCGGATCATCCCAGGACGGACGGATATGTGACTCAGTGGTTTTCATAACCTGGGTGATCGTTGGCAAAGTCCCGTAAGGATCGGGGCGATGGGATCGGGTCCCTTACATGGCCTTATAATGGATATAAATGGGGGTGATCCGATCACCACTGAAACGTGGACCCGCCTGTCCTGGGATTCCATCCGCCAGCCGGACAATCCCTACGGGAGGGGGCACACTGCAAGTACTCCAAGGATCGACTTCGCCATTGGGAAACATCACACACCTGGCAAGCAACAGAGGGAGCCATGATGAATGGCACAGCAACCAGTCCCCAATCAATGCAGTAGAAATCCGGAAATCCCTTCAGTGTATAAGGATTCCCCTATTATAAGGTGTATATACCCATTAACAGGATATCATATACTCATGAACAAAGGTTTACCCAGTTTACCCTCCCTGAAACTAACAGTCAGTTTATCCCTGATAATTGATTCTTAGTTCAGATGATCCTTTCCAATTGGGGCAATGTTTGGCCTATTTTCAGAGGCAGAGTATCTTCTTCACCGGACTTTTTTCCTCCAAAATTGACCCCTGCACCACAACAGCAGAGGGGATGTCCATTTTTTGTTGGCCAACCGGGATTTTCAAAAAAAAAAACTCGAGTCACTGCCAAAAAGAAGGAAAAATAATCTTTTCTTGTAAGAGATCCCACTTAAAACGGACTTAAAAAGGATGTAGGAGAACTAAAAGGGACACCTGGTCAACAATCAGAAAACTAAAAAAACTTGTTTCAAAAAATTGCAATCCCAAAAAATCATTTTAAAAGATTTTCAAGCAGGTTTCCATCTCCAACATCAGGTTTCAACCTCCAACATCATTCTTGAAACCTCAATCAGGTCAAACATCATTGAAACCCCAAGTCCCCGAGTTTACGAACCCCCCAAACCCACCTGCCAAGTTTACCTGTGGCATCTGTCCTTGGGATTTCTCATCCACCAAACAAAACACAGATGGAGGTGGTTTTTTTGGAGAACATTTTGAAGCACCTTGTCACCCCGGTGATCTCTAAAAACCATTTCCACTTCCCCCCCCAAAAAAAAACAATGGACATGAGCTACCAAAACAAAAAAAATATATTACAGTACTTGCCATGAAATGACTGGTTGGTCAATAGGGATCCTTCTAATACTTTATTATAATCCCAACAATAACTCGGCAGTCGAATCCCCCAAATTAAACCCAGACAACCAGGGGCCCTTTTTTCATTGCTCACATTAACATACTCCGCAAACCTTGTAGTCATTACAGCTTGAAAAAAGGTCCCAACCCACGCGAAATCGTGGTCCAAAAACGGCCCACTTCTGGGGCTTGCTACGGCAGATGTCCACCATAATGGTTGTTGGTCTCATCGATATTCGATTGCACATCCTGGAGAAAACGGTGCCCCAACTCCCCCCCCAAACCGCCATCCCATGAGCCGCCATTCCCATGAGTCCCAAAACGGCAAGTGTCCCAAGTAAAGCTCCGTTCAGGTCTAAAATTCATCTTTTTGTTTCCATCTTGGTAAACAAAAAAGCACCCCCCTTTTCCCTCCCATGATCATGATTCATGATTTTCGTAGAGCCATTTTCAAAAAAAAAAGAACTTCAAGTGACCACCCTGGAGCCTTTCAACATGGAACCTGAAAAATGGTGATTTGGAAGATGATTTTCCTTTTCAAACAGGTGATTTTCAGGTTCCATGTTAATCTTCAGGGGTGTATTGGATCCTGATAGCGCTGATAGCCTAAGTCTCACTACTTGGTAGCTGCAACTTTGAGGCAAAATGCAAAAACAAACATCCATTGCAAGAATAGTCACAATTACCATGATAACAACCATGCTGAAAACACCTCTTGGATTTGTCTAGGTTCTCTGGTTGGCCGGCTGTATATCTCCAGTCAAGATTCTGTCAGTTTTCCCTATGGGTCTGCAGTTGAGAATGTGGGTTTTGATACCTAGTAGGTCCCCGGTCTGTGCTGTTGATGCAAATGAAATCTGTAAAACCACCTACCCATCTATTTAATGTATATAGTATATTGTTTACATACATTATATATCTTTGTCAAAATTGCTTTTTCATCATCCCCAAGAATCAAAAACCGGCATCAAAATTCCCAAAAAAAAATGATGGGATGAATCAAAACCCACCGAAAAAAAAACGCTTGGATTTTTTTTTCGATGGACAAAAAATCCATCGATTTTTCGATCTCCCCTCCTCAAGCGCGATGTTGAAGAGCTTCATGCCTCAGAGAACTTGGATGGCGAATCTTCCAACGAGTGAGTTGACCCCCGGAGATTCAAAGTGAAACAAAATACGAGATAAATATGGCTTCAAAAAAAAATCATGAAATAAACTTCAGGTCCGGAATGGTTTCCCAAAAAAAAACAGAAATTTTGGTGTTTTCTCGGACTTCGTGGGTCGACATCGTATTCTTTTAAATGATATCATATGGACAAAAGCTGGCTGGAAACCATCCCTAGTCTACCTCGAAATCCCTAGAGCCAAACGGGCCACTGGTGCCACAGCCAAGTTGCACGGGGTTGCCATGTAGCTCGCATTCGCCAGGCCGCGCACAAACATGCAATCATCATCCTGTTCCAACCAATAGTCTCGGATGGCTTTTTGAAAAAAATGGACCCTCTACTTGGATGTCCCAGGAAGTTAGTAAATGGTTCGTAAATGGGTTATAACCTACTTTATAAATGGGATATATTGGGGTTATAACCCAGTTACTAACCTTTTACTAACTTCCTGGGACATCCAAGTAGGGAACTACGCTCCCTGAAACTAACAGTTCGCACCTGAAACACCCGGGTTGGAAGATGAGGTTCCTTTAGGGTTTCGGCCTCCTACCAGGTGCGAGCTGTTAGTTTTGGGGAGTGTAACATATCTCAGCTGAAGAAGGGGGAAACTCAATCTTCCCAACTTGACAGGGGACATGTGATCGTTCCCAGGAGGGTAGTCCACGTCATAAGCTGTGAGTTTTGAGAGGAAAAAAAGACTTCCCATGTCACATGAGCCACCAAAAACACCCGGCCTTACTCTCCAGTATACTGGTTGTTTAATAGGGATCACCATGATGGTTTATATTTCATTCTAACTGTGTAGTATAATCCCCTATATAACCTAAACAACTAGGGTCCCGGTTTTTTCCTTGCTCACATGTCTTTCTTCGAACGGCATTCGAATGGCACCTCGCAAGTTTGGTAGAAGCCAAACTCCTTACAGGTCTGGTAGAACCTTGCGAAAAATGTGAAGTCTTTTTGGCAAAGCAATTGCATCATCATCGTCATCATCGTCCTCCTCATCATCATCATCATCATCATCAATTCAACTTGAAACCCTTTCAAAATTCTAACAATGCGCTGTCTTTCTTCATGTCTTTCCAAAATTCCTACCCAAAAAAATTCAGGAACTGCCAATGTCATCCTGAAACCTAAAACAGGCGCACAGCAAGTCAAAGTGCTCAGCTCAAAACCAGAAGTCAGGAAGGTCTGCAGTCTGTTGCACCACACCACTCATGCTATGCCTAGCCAACCAAAACAACGAACAACGAACAACGAACAACGAACAACCAACAACCAACAACCAACAACCACAACAACAACAACAACAACATTTCTTCACTCACCGTTTCACATTGGTTGTTTTTCGAGTCTAGAAGTCAACTCACCCAAACTCACCACGAGGTTTCCAGGCTCTCCCTTTCACCTCATGGCAACCGAACCGAGTTGCAAAGCTCCAACATTCGAAACTCATCACAACCGCCAAACATTGACATTCGAACATAAACTTAAGGGAGGGGGTAAGTGGAGAACCCTAAGGATTCCAAACGGGAAGATTGGGGAACCTTTGGGAAGTAGGGGATTCTACCCAACATTTACAACTAGTTGGTGGTTGAACCAACCCCTTTGAAAAATATGCTTGTCAAAATGGGAATCATTCCCCCCAGGTAGGGCTGAAAATACAAAATGTTTGAGTTGCCATCACCCAGCTAAGGTTAAAAAAAAACTCCAGGAATTTGCTTGATCAACAACAACTAAAGCTCCTTCCCGGGAAGAAAACCAAAAAAACTCCACGGCCTTAACGGACCTCGCTGACCAGAAAAGACTTGTGCCTCTGCCATCGCAAAAGCGCAGAAACACCCAGGATCATCATCATAAAGAGAATGAAAATATGTGTGTCTAAATATATATATATAAATATATCCAGACATACTCATACATATACCTGGCTTACTTTTTCAATGAATGAAAATGGTGAAGGAAACACTCATTTTTTTAATGTGATTTTGATCAAAATCCTACTGAAACAACCATTTTCTTCAGGGAATGTTTCAGGTACCAGATATATGGGTGTTTCCGAAAATTATGGTACCACCAAATCATCCATTTTAATAGGGTTTTTCCATTATTTTCACCATCCATTTTGGGGGTTTTCCCCCTATTTTTGGAAACATCCATATTTTCACTGAGGATCATTGTCACGGTGTGTATTGTGGCAGCAGCTCGGGGATCGGCTCGGGGATCGGCAAGCTCAGCCACCAAAGACACTGGAAGGCTGGAGGAACACCCAAAGTAGTTTTGTCTGAAAAAAAAAAAAAAACCTCTTTTGGGGGGTTCCATGTGAGTTTTCTCCGGGGATGTAGTGTATGGGTGTTTCCAGAAATAGGGGTACCCCAAAATGGATGGTTTACAATGGAAAACCCTATTAAAATTCATGATTTGGGGGTACCACTATTTTTGGAAACACCCATATATATATATATATATACCATATCTGGAGATACCCACTTGACTTTGTATGTGTCTATACCAACGGCTACAATGGTCTAGGTCCATTGTGCAATGTCTATTGTGGTCATGAATGCTAGTTAATTTCTTGGAACAGGTATTTCGGCCACACCAAATGCTTTTCTTCTCAAAAAAAAACGGTCAACAATTCAGCAGAATTGTTCACCCCCAAGTAACGCCCCATGGAATCTCTTCGTTTTTCCCAACAAAAAGGCTTGGGTTCAAAACCATCCCCCTTTCATCCCTCAACCAACCTTCGGTCACCCTACCCACCACCCCTTCCACCACCAACCATGCGCCTGCAAGCGTCCTTTTTGGGAATGCTCCTTCCCTAAGCCTTGCAGTTTCCGAAGATGAACCAAACGATCCACTTCGTCACCGAAGGATTGGTTCGTCATCACTTCGCACACCTGCAAGGTGGATTGGTGGATGACGGTAGGAGGATGGAGCATCCCATGACTTGGATTATCCGTGGTTAATAACCCATGGTTTATCGTACGTAAGTCCCCTAAGCTGGGGTTATGGGATCCCCTTCCAAAATGGGCGTTTCATAGTATGTTTAAATGGGGGTGATCCTAACTACTTACTATATAATTGGGATGATTGTCCAAGTAGGAGGAAATGACGTACGAGATGATCATCCTCCAAGGTGTTGAGGGATGATTTGTTTTGTTTCATTTGGAAAAACGATTTTCCAAGAACCTATTTTAGATTTGGATCTTTTCCCGGAAATCCGGGAAAAACACATCCCTAAAACACACATCCTGTAAGATACAAAAAACATCAAGGACCTATGGGATGCTTTTTTAGATAGGATTTCCGATGGATTCCAAATGAGATCTCAGGTATCTTAAGGATACTTAGAGGTTCAGGATACTTAGTAACTGGTTATATGTAGGTTTATAACCCTAGTTAGGGGACATATAACCCACTTATAGAGGTTATAACCCTGGTTACTATCCACTTACTAAGTATCCTGAACCTCTAAGTATCCCTTGGGCGGACATTTGAAAATTAAGCCACAAAAGTGGCAAATTGGAAAGGAAATCACAATTGGCAAGGCGAGTCCAGCATCGAGTGGTGATTAGAAGATGCTTTAACTCAATCAATCCTTCCCTAAACATGCAGGTTGTGTTTCGAAAACGTGGACCCAAATATTTACCAAACAAATATATGTCATACCCCCTGAAAGGTGTAAAGAAGCTAAGGATCTTCCTAAACCGTTTTTTTCATCAAAAACCTGAACTTCCTCACGGGTGGTGTGTTTTTTCCAATCCCCCGGCCCCACTCCATCACCCCCTGGGCGAACCAACCTTGGCGATATTGCAAACTGGGTTTTCACATAAAGGATCATTTTCCTGTTCATCCCAGCGGCGTGTTTTCTAGTTGGTGGTTGATTGGTTGATTGACCCATCTGAAAACGATGCTTGTCAAAATTGGAATCTTCCCCCAATGTAGGGTTGAAAATATAAAGTGTTTGGAACCAGTTTTGTTTTCAGAACCCCAACTCCAACTGGATGTTTTTTGTTTGGAACCCCCCCGCAACTATGTTTTTTTGTTGGCAAAAAAATAACGGCAGGTCTCAATTGTGTGACACCCAACTACCGCCTGACTCCTAACTGGAAAATCGAAAAAAAAGGATTCATCCATGCAAACTTGCAAACTAAAAAACTGCAAAGTACTTTACCAACCAAGTCACATTCTTCACCTCCGAGCCCAGAATCCAAGAATTTTCCAACATACCCCTGGAACATACCCCAGACCCAGAACCAACAGTTTATGAAGGAATTCCTTTCATTTGGGGGTTTGGGGAGGTATGGGGTATGCTCCAGGGGTATGTTGGGGTTCTCTTAGACAGAACCCTGAGTTTTCCCCCAGCACATTTCTTTTAGCGCGCCTGTGCAGGAAAGTCCGCGACACCTGGCGATTTGGTTTTTGTTGTGAGAAATTTTTTCGGTGATTTTAAAAAAAACGATAAGCACAAAAACGGTTCGACGTTCGAAGAACACTCAACGTTTGGATTTTTTTTCATGTGGACAAAAAAACGGCAACTTCCCCAACCAAGAGGTGAAATTTTCACCGACCTTTGAACTTGATACACCTAAAAATTTCTTGGGGAAAAAAAAATCCCTCCAACAAATGTTCCACAAACCATACAAAATCAATGCTGCCGCATCAACCTGGAAGTGTCTACCCCCCCGAAGAAAAAAAAAGAAAAGGGTGGCACTTCACGAAACATCCTCCACCCCCAACTGGACCCCGCCTGTGGATGCAAAGGCAATGCGTTCATCCAAGGATGCCAAGCCTGTAGAAAACGTGCGATGAGGTGACGAAAGGATGTGGATTCTTTTGTGTAAATTGTATATGTAATCAATGTAACAAATGTATAAAAAATGTAATGAAATGTAATGAATGTGATACGGGTAACGAATGTAATAAAGGTAAATAAATCCAATGAATATAATCAATGCAATGAATGTAATAAACGCAATAAATGTATATGTAGAGGTATATGTATATGTTTACTATACTACAGACTATACACATTTAAAAAAACAAACTTGTAACTCATGGGATTAGAATGGATTCTCTAGACCGACATCAACTGGAGGATTTGGGCCAGTACCAAACATTCTTCAAATGAAAACAAAGACGGAGATACTGTTGATGGTTCAGAGATCCTGCACCTGATGTATAAAACCCTGTAATATATCTATCTACATATCCAAGGTATATTCCAACAGTAGATATCAAAAACCTTCCAACAGTAGATCTCTCCATACTGGAACGTTTTGTAATATCTTACAGTAACTCTTACTGCCCAAAACTGGCATCTTCGCAAAGAACAAAATGAGGCTTCTGCTTCCATTTTGAAGTCCAAATTTGTCAACCACAGCTTGGAAGTCAGCTTTCTGGAAGCGTTCCTGCATCAAAAAAACGCAGGAAGCTTTTTCACGTGGCTCAGTTGGGTTGCTCGTAGTTTGGGTTTCGCACCATTTTTCAAGGGTCGAAAATAAAACTGGGCGAAGCAAAGTTCAATTCTCCAAGCAAAAAAAACAAAAAAAACCTGCCGTTAGAAGCATCACTGCTGGGCGAATAAAATCTGGTGTCTAATCATCCATTCCAAGCCGAAAACGAAGAAGTGGTTTTGTCAAAAGATGACTTTCATTCCTCCGATTTTTCTTGGGCTTTTCACAGAAATCACCCGAGTTTCGGTGCGAAAAACGGGGGCCAAAACGGCAAGTTAGTTGACTATGTGGCAACGAACTATATTTTTTTGTCGCTCCTGTTTTCCAACCGCAACGCAACGGTTCACGTCTCCGTTTGGTTCACTGGTGCCGGTGGCGAAGTAAGCTGGTAGTAAGATCTGGATACATCTTGGGATTCAACTCATCACCCACATCACTATTTTTGGACTTTGCCTTCCCTTCTTTGGAAAGAACATAAGCAATGCACGCCAGCACCACGGTGATCCCCGCATTACACACCGGACCACTGAAGGTTGCCCCAAGGAAGACCACACGTCCGAAATAGACCAAGATCACACCGACGGCTTCGCTGATGTTTTTCCAAATCGCATCCAAAACTTTCAGGAGATACCTTAGTTTTGGGTGGTTTTTTCCCACTCATGAATGAAAAATATGAAGGATTCCAAACGGGAAGATTGGGGAACCTTTGGGAAGATTAGGGGATTTTACCCAAAATTTACAACTAGTTGGTGGTTTCCCTGAAAACTTTGAAACCACCAACTACTTGGTTCAGCTTCCCTGATGCTTATAATATAATACCTAGTTGGTGGTTTTTTCCCACCCATTTGAAAAATGTACGCAAGTCAAATTGGATCATGAATTTCCCCAATTTTGCAGGGAAATAATAACAAATATTTCATCCACCACCACCCAGATACTGATTGAAGAGTGTCTTCAGAATGAAGCCACAAAAGACCAAAACAAAGGTCCGGTGTGTCCACTCTCCAAACATATCACCTGTTTCAGAAAGCAGACCATCCTTGACCAGCATGTAGACCAAACTCGTCGCTGCCCAGGAGATTTTTAAACAACTGAACTGCACCGGGAAGGGATTCTTGTCCTGGGGCAAGTGGTTCCAACTTAAGCCACAAGAAGCCCATCCAAATGGGTCAACCAAAAAAAAAGTCTGAACCAAATGGCGTTTGATTTGTATGGAACCTCCCAAACACCCCCCCCAGAAAAAAAGGCGTCCCAGAAAAAAAAAAAAAAGTAGCACCCCTTGTAACCAACCGATCAACTTTCACCCCTAGATTATGTCTTGCAAATAAACTGCTAAAAAATATGTTTGAAAAACATGGAGTTTTTTTTTACCACTATGTACCAACAACCCCAAGGATTTTTGTTCAACACCAAATTTTTCCAGTTTTTTCCTTTTTTGTTGGTTGGAACCCACAAAAAAGATAGTTGAGCCACGAAAAAAAAACTGCCTTACTTTCCATTGAATCCTTGTTGTTGAATAGAGATCCTTTGTTTCATGAGATAATCCCCATGTAACAAAGGGTCGGATTTCATCCCCTAGAAATCCCCTATAAATCCCCTATAAATAAACCCTACTGTTGATGGAAGAAATCTTGCACCACCTGAGATGTATAAAACCCTGTAAATAATGGTAGTTTCTCCATATCAACTGGTGCAGGATTTCCTCCATCAACAGTAGTATAATCCCCTATATTACCCAAACAAACCGGCCTGTGGTTTTTTTTTCGCCCTCCAGCCTGTTGCAGCGCCGCAGAGTTCAGGACGGCCACATAGCAACTGATCGCCACCTTCATCAAGGCCAAGCCGACTCCAAAAGGGCTGAAGGTCATCGAACCTGCTGCAGAAATTCCCGGTTTCCCAAGTAGGTTCAAAAAACTCCCATTAACAAGTAGGGTTATGTAGGTTTATTTATAGCCTATACATTATTGTATCATGTACACCTTGGAAAAAATTCAACATGGAACCTGAACATCACCCGTTTGCAAAAAGGGAAATAATCTTCCAAACCTCCATTTTTTGGGTTCAAAATGTTACTTTTCAGGGATGTATTTTTGTTTTCTTTTTGCCAGAATCTTCATTCGAGCCTCCTTTGGCCTTCCCCACCAAGACATATTCAAGCATCCCAGATGAGGTTGTAAAAAGAATGAACCACTGCATCATGCTTTGTGCCTTTCCTTCCAACAGCCAAATCATCGTCGCGGTGATGATCAGCTTGGATTGCGAGAGCACCGTATATGTAGAAGAGTCGATGTAGTTCACACTTTCCATCTCAAAGATGTCGCCCAAGGCATAAATCAAACCAATGTGAGCAAATCTCTTCACATTGCTCACCTTAAGTTGAGTTGTGGACAGTTGTGGATGTACAAAAACATGAAAAAGTGGTGACAAAAAAATCTCAAAGCACACCACCCTGCTTAAGCTCATGATCAATAATCCTTCACAGCAGTATTCCACACGCAAGGTCATCTATTAACTACACTCCCCGGAAAACTAACAACATGTCCCCTGAAAATCAATGGTTGGTTCAGATGTATTTTCTATTGGAATGTCGTCCCTTTTGAGTATAAACCTCATGAGGAAGTCAGTGGAATAGACTCCATAGGAAAGCATTTTGGAGTTGATCGACATCAGTCAAAAACCATTATCTCTGCTCTCCCATAGTCATTACTTCAGTGGAAAAATGGGTGCAGTCGAAAACTAAATACTGTTGGAGATACACCGATTTTTCACTGAACCATGACCAGTGGAGGAAGGGTACTGTAATTAATCAAAACATCACACAAAACTAAAGATACCTCTTCAAGTAATGTGGTTTTTCTTCAATTTTTGTCATGTATCCCCTTTCACATTCCAGTATTTTCTATGAACTTGCCATGGGGTTTATCTTCCCGCCAAAAATGGCGAGGCGCGTCGAAGCATTTCTGCAAGTCTTTGGCTCCGCCCGAGCTCTGTGCCAATGCCCAACCAATAAACACACAGACCTGGTGGCGAATGCGGCATTGGCCCCCGAAAAAGGGAACGCAAAAAAAACGAATCATCGGGATATGTTAAATCACCAAACATGTCGTTAGTATCCAAAATGGAGGAATCCTCACCTATGTAAGCTGTATGGATACGGCTTATGTAAGGGGAAACCCACCTCCAAAATAGCCTTGTAAGGTTCAGTACCTCCATTTTAGGTACCTGAAATTCTTGGTGATGTTAAGATGTTAGGAAGGTTCTGAACCAACCGTTGATTTTCAGGGGACATGTCGTTGTTAGTTTTTCAGGGGAGTAAGGTGGATGAAACTGGCTTCGACAAAAAACACCTCTCTGGGGGGTTTCATTTTTTTTTCCATTACCCTCCCTGAAACCTTCCAACCATCCATTTTCAAGGGCGAGCTTTTGTTAGTTTCAGGGAGGCTAATCCATGACTAAAATTGGGTAATCAAAAACTGAGTCGAGTCAGTAATAGAAAGGTGAAACTTGGAGATGGGTTGGTATAATTTATCGTTTGGGTCCTGCCAAAAACATTGGCTCACAAGGGGCGTTCCGTGATTCGGATAATTTTTGAGAGCGGATGGTCAGGGTGGTGGAGTTGCAAAAAGATTCACTTTAGGGGAAGAATGCAGCAAACCAAGAAGATACACCATACAAGAGCCGTGCCAAGCGCATGATAGATTTATATGATCCTGCCATGATTTTTAGGTCCCAGTCCAGTGAAACAGTGAGGATTACTGCCCCCCATTACCAGGGTTGTACGGCCCTCTTCCACCCCCAAAGTTGTTTCCTGAAGTGGTGGTGGGAAGCTACAGGAGGTCATGAGAAATGACACCAACCCACAAAGAAAATGCACGATGTATAATTCTGGTCAAAAACAGGAACCTGGGGTTTTTGTTGTCGCCCAAAAACGTGTTTATTTTAGTGGAAAAAAAACTCGTGCCATTCATACATTGGAAATTCCATGATTTTCTGCGAAAAAAAAAATCGCTCTCTCTCTCCATCAATAAATCTCGGAGAAGCAAAAAAAAAACCTGTCTGTGGAACATCTGGGTGTTTCCAAAAATAGGGGTACCCCAAAATGGATGGTTTTATAATGGAAAACCCTATTAAAATGGATGATTTGGGGGTACCCCCTATTTTCGGAAACACCCATCTGAAGAAGAAGATTTTTTTGCAAAGCCGGAAATCTCTTCAAAAGAAAAGCCATTCAGCTTCCAGCCGAAAAGAAAGCTTTGGGGAGAGGAAGAGTATACCAGTACTGGACACATCCTTTTTCATGACTCATATTTCTTCGAAGAATCCAAAAAAAAAATCTCTTCAACAGTTTCAAAAAAAAACAAGAGGCCTGGAAAACAAGTTGCTGTTAATTTCCATCAACTTTACCCCTAAAACCAGCCATAGTTGCCTCAAAAAATGGTACTTTCCTATGTTTTTGAGGAGCGGAAACTGTTCGGTTGTTGGCTTCAAAAACCCGTGGTTGGGGCCCCGCACGATTTGCGCCACAAAGATTACGCTGGAGACGGTATACTTGGCATGTTCATTATCACCTTTAGCCCACCTTGGCATGTCAGTCTCACCCGGGGTTCCAAACAGAGATCTTTTGTGTATAGATGAGGTCGGGTCAATTAGTAAACTTAGGTGGTTTTTTTTCAGAAAAAAATATGAACCTGATTCTGCATGTGGAAAGAGGTGGGCCAAGAACTTGGATCATGATTTTTTTTGAGTCGTTCTGAATTTTTTACGCTCCCAAATCAACGACGGGAAGATTTTTTTCGAAACCACTACCTTGGCAAAAACCCTTAATATGTCAACTGGCCACTTAAACTTACCCCCACTTTGATGTCCCAGGAAGTTAGTAAATGGTTAGTAAATGAGTTATAACCCCAATATACCCCATGTATAATAGGTTATAACCCGTTTACTAACCATTTAGTAACTTCCTGGGACATCCAAGCATTTAAGGGGCCGCAACAACATCCTTTCGGGTCCACCTTTTCGGGACCACCTTTTACGGACAACAACGCCGAGTCTCAAAGGTGGGGTGGGAACCATGAAAAAACACCCATGGTTCAAGACTGGGGGTTGAAAAAATGGGGGATTCGAAAATTTCATGGCTTGGGTTGATGGTTTTCCTAGCGGTTTTTGAGGGATTCTTAGGGTGGCTTATGAAAGAATCCCGGAATAGAACTGGCTAGTTACTGACACATCGCCCATAAATCACCTAGAAAATAAACCCCTAAAAATCGCCCATAAATCACCAACAAAACCCAACCAACCAGGGGTTCTTTGATCATTGCTCATTATGAATCCCTAGAACTGGCTCTGCCGAGTTTTCGTCCGAGTTTTTCATCAGTCAACTTTTGACTCTGCCGATGCCAAGTCCCCCCAAATTCCCATGGAAAAGATCCCCATGGAAAGATGACATCGGCTACTGTTGAATGGTTCAGAAATCCGGCAAACCGCAAACCACCTTGTAAATTGTGCTGAAACCTGGTAAATAATAGCATAAACTACCAACCTCAACTCATACTGGTGCCGGATATCTTTCCATCAACAGTATCGACAGATCATCCGGGGTTGGTGGCTTGGACGGAAAGATATCCAAAACACCTTTTCCCAACACGGCGGTTTGGGGAACACGTTTTTTCTAGTAGGACCTGGATATATTTTTCCATGGCTAGCTGAAGGCAATTGGAAGCCAGACTTCCAAGGTACCTTGCCAAGTGGTTTCCGAACAAACAAGACATCTCCAAACATGCTACCCTCCTGGGTAACTAATATATCCCCACCCAAGTTTCCAGATAATTCTCCGGCAAGCCCGGTTTTGGTGGCTTTTTTTGGACTTGTTCCCTGAAAAAGTGTCCCCCCCATGTTGTTTTTTTGTTGGATAACTTGTGACTCTTCTGGAAGAGCAGATAAACCCACCAAACCATCCCGCCGCCAACCTGACCGGGTTTCCAGACTCAATGAAGGAATTGTGGCAGGCACGTTGAAGCGTCACAGCCAGAAACGCCACCGTCTTGGTTGTTGAATCTGCCATGGCTCCTCACCACCGATCACCAAATCCACAGCGAGAGGATCTTCCATGATTGGAGTTGGGTTTTTCGTTGACTCACATGATTATCTTGAATATAAAAGAACCCATCGTTTCAATCATTTCCATGCTTCAAGGGTACGTTTTGTTTTTTGCGTAAAGAATCTAGTATTCATTACAAATCGCCCACGGATAATTACTATCAGCCGCAAAAAATTTTTGCGATGTTTGTCGACCAACCTGCGATGGTTTAAAAAGAACTCAAAGCCACGCACCGGTCCTTGTCGCTGGTGGGTAAGCTCAGATATGGAGCCAAAAGTTCGCAGCATGTGAATGCAACATGACCCATCTTGTTTGCGAAAATCCATGCAGAAAAAAACTCCTGGATGAGCACTAATTGGCAATGAGAAGTCCTGGCTGAGAACTAACTGATTAGTAATGATAAGATCCCTTGTATGTATATTTGTGTTCATTTCTTTTGTAGTGGATAGCAAAAGATGTTTTCATTTCTGCTTTTTCTACCTCGACTTACGTAAAAGCACTTTGCAATCTGATGAAGTTGCCAAGAACAGTCCTCCACCCAAGCATGCCCAGCACGAATGGCATTCCTCAGAAAAACATCGACAAAAAGGTGAAGCCCCCTGTATCCATTATGCAACTGCTGCAGAAGAAGATACCCTCCAGCGAACAAGTCCATATCCCACCTTTGGAAAGGGAAAATCATCATCATTGCCATTTGACGGGCTATGCCACAATGTTGGATGGGGCAAAACTATCCTATATCCTCCAGAAGAGTATGATTGATGAACATTTTGGACAAGATCTCTGCAACATTGAGCGACACAAACCTGAAGGATGATCAGTTTCCAATGCCAAGTCAAGATAAATTGAACAAAGGGTGATTGTGATAATGTGACATGCCTGCTTCACCTCATTCTTACCCACCACCAGCAGCAACAAACAACAACAACAACAACAACAACAACAACAACAACAACAACAACAACAACAACAACAACAACAACAACAACAACAACAACAACAACAACAACAACAACAACAACAACAACAACAACAACAACAACAACAACAACAACAACAACAACAACAACAACAACAACAACAACAACAACAACAACAACAACAACAACAACAACAACAACATCATCATCATCATCATCATCATCATCATAATCTTTTCTTTTTCCTCTTCCTCTTCTTCTTCTTCTTCTTCTTCTTCATCATCACTACCATCACCATTAATGGACCATCATTCATTCCACCCTACAAAGTTGCCACAAAGCTTGCTCTCAAACTTCTACAACCCAAGGCACTTACACATCTCACTGCCTCCGACGGAGAAATGAGAAACGGTGTAGGCATAGGACATGTGATCGCAGTATTGCGGCCTCGGTGAAGCTATACCGCCTGGGAAGGATCCATGGCGATCGATAACTCCCATGTCTTGGAGGAAACATCATGGCCCCGAAAAACTCGTCGGCACCGAACTTGGGAGTTGCTCCATCGATTTTCAGAAACATTTTGAACAATCAATCGACATCGTTCCTTTCTAATCCCCAGCATTGGTTATGACCTGTTTCATCTAACACTGGCAGCTTAGCCATGTGCGCGATTTTCAAAAACCTAATGACATTCCATTATACTGATTGGTTTCTAGGGATCCTTATAGATGGTTTATCTTAATCCCCATAGAACTGGGTAGTTAGTATACACCCTCAAACTCACATGTTCGTTGATTTTCTCCATGATTAGAAGATGAATTATCACCCCTTTTTTTAGCAACAAATAACCAAGGTACTCCTCCACCTTAGAAATGTGAGCAAACCGCTGTAAAACCTGCGAAAACCATTGGCATCCCCTTGGCACCCCGGACATATCAAAGGTGGCGAAGACCGGGGCAGAAGAGGCCACGGAAGCATGGATCAATTCAGGATGTTTCAACCTGGACCTTTGAAGGCAAGCAAGGAAGCAAAGCTTGCAGCCAGCAAGGTCATTTTGGTGGCCTCCTTGGGCCATCCATTCAAAAAACATATGGGTGTTTCCTTAAATGGTGGTACCCCCAAAACACCCCAAAATGATCATGTTTAGTGGGAAAACCCATGGTTGTTGGGTACCACCATTTTAGGAAACCCCCATATCCTAGATATGAATTCGCTTAGGAATTGTTGATTGGTGATTGTTAGTGGTCTATGATTTACTGTTTATTGTTGATTGTTGATGGTTGATTCATTGATTCTTCTTGATTTTTTTGGGTATCTCTCCCCAACAACCACACCAGCCAACCAAAAAACGACCGGCAAAAAGTTGGGTTTGAAAAAATCGCCCAGACTTTGGTTCACCTACTCCCCCTAACGTAGAACCCCCCAGATATAAGGCCGTATATTTCATCATGATTCAACCATTGGTTTCCCCTACTTTCGGCCCGCTATGAAACCATGGCCCTCTTCTCCCGGGGGGGTGGAGACGTCGACGCCAACTCGGCCAAGGCCCCCGAGCCAACCCGCAAGCATCCCTGGATAGCTGCCACCCCAAGTAATCCAAAGATTCCTGGTGGAACCAACAGCAAACAGCAAACCCTGAGAACTGACGAATATCCCCTGAAAATTGAAGGTTGGAAGATGATCCCCTGAAACTTGAAGGGTTGGAAGATGAAATGTCCTTTTTGGCAAAAAAAATAAAAAAAAATGCTCCCTTTCTCAGAATGTTCATGCTTCGTCCTGGTCAAAGAATACTTGGCGTTCATGGCCTTCACAAAAGTCGCCACATCTTCGATCGCCTGCCTTGAAGAAAGGAAATTCAAAGCGTCGTGGCCTCAGGGCGTCGTTGGATGGTTTTTTTCCCGTTGGGTCCTTTTTTTCGGGGAGTGCAAAAAAACGGGGGGGGGGGGGGGAATTTTTTCATCATGGGGTTAAACTAAGGTGCCCAAACATGCCTTTCTAGTGACAAGTTTTTCCACCTCCAAAAAAAAAATAGCGGCCGGCCTGAAGTTTCAGGGATTTCAGAAAAGGGACAATATGATGGTTACCCTCTGGTAAACTAACTTTGTGCAATGGAAAACCACCATTTTCAATAGGAGATACATCTTCAAAGGGTGGATTTGCCATTGCTATGTTAGTTTACCGGAGTGTAATAAACCCCTTCAATAAGGCCGGGCTATATATTTCCTGCGGGATAAACGTGGTCGCATCACCCGGTGGTGGTGAAAGGGCCGCTCAAGTTCCCATGAGGATATGAGCTTTGATAATCCAAACGCCGCAAACGCCAAGGAGTGTCACAGTGTTGAGAGTTGCCTGGAACGCCAAGTGTCCTGTTTTTTTAGGCAACCTTACCCCTAAAACCAGCAACTATTGCCTTAAAAGTAGGGTACTTGGCTTTCCGGGTGATCGTTGTGCAGGTTGATTTATGGAAACCTTAAAAAACGACTTCTCCTTCCAGGGATCTGTTGATGGATAATCTGCTGTTTTTCTCCATGAGATTGTGAATTGAGCCGCGAAAAACCCTCGTACTTTCCATTATAGTACTTATTTAATAGGGATCCTTTTAATGGTTTATTATAATCCCCACATAACTTGGTAGTATAATCCCCTATATACCCAAAACAACCATGTTTTTTTTCACTGCTCAATTATTTGTTTACTTCATCTCAGTTTGATCTCAGGCAAATGTCCATTAAAAATCAAAACGTGACATATCCACTTGAAGTTAGCAAAGAAAAACAAGAACCGATTGATTGATGTTTGTGTATATACACGAGCAACACGTTTTGTCCCAGGAAGTAGCCGGCCTGAAACAAGGGAATTACCCTCCCGAAGTTTAACAGTGCCCCCCTGAAAAATTACCTGGACCCAATAGGAAAATAGTCTTCCAACCACCATTTTTCAGGGGCTATGTTAAACTTTGGGGGCGTATTGAAAAACACAGCTCTTTTTGTCTGTTTTTCATATGTTTTTTGTCAGTTCCCACTGAGGTCCACTCGGCTAAAGTCCTTCACAGGGCATGCTGACATATTGTGACCTTGTTTTCGCCAGCGGGCTTTGCATTCTCCAAGTTTCAGGGTGTTTTCGCCAGCGAGAGGGGTTATTTCTTCGGAAAAAAGAAAAAATCACTCGGCAAATCCCCAAAAAAAACACCCTGAAAACTCGGTCCAATTTTTTTTTTGCCACGCTACAAAATTTGGGGGATTTGATTTAGACCTTGCATCCAAAAAGGACCAAATTTTTGGTGGGAAAAATTTTCCCTTAAAAAATGAGGCTCTAGAAATTTTGGGTCTGTGTTTTTTTGCGGCGCCTCAAAGATTTGAAACGTAGCGCTGGTCTACCAGGTCTGAAAATGTCTTCCTTTTTACCATACCATCCAATTCATTTTGGGATCTAGCACGCGTTACCAAAATGACCTGATTTACCTCCTTTGGTATCTGAGTGGACCTGCAATATGCCATCAAATGAGCCACGTAAAAAAAAATAAATCTTACTTGTCCATTGAATCCTTGTTGTTTGATAGGGATCCCTTATTTCATGGTGTACCGCCAATCCTGGGATCCCTATATAATAATATAACTGGGTAGGGATTTCATCCCCCTTCCCCACCCTCAAGCACCGCCGGAAAACACCGAGCTTTAGGACATCCATAGTAACGATGCTCCAATGCAAACATCAAAGCCTGATGATTTTCTCGGCGGATTTTCAACGGGACAAATTCCCTGAGTTTTTAGTGTAAATATACTTACCCATAGGATCCATGTACGGATTACGAGAGCAGCGTTTTTTTGGAAGAGTCCTGGTTGGTGGTGTTTTTCCCACCCATCTGAAAAATATGCGTAAGTCAAAATGGGTTCGAATCTTCCCCAAACTTCGGGGTGAAAATTCCAAAAAATATGTGAGTTGCCACAATGTAACTACCCCCTGGTAAACTAACATAGCAATGGAAAACCACCATTTTCAATAGGAGATACTTCTTCAAAGGGTTGATTATCCCATTGCTATGTTAGTTTACCGGACTGTAGAACCCCCAAGGTCAACCTCTATTTTTGAGGGTCAAAACACCGAGGCCGAAATTCCAATCAAAATTTTAGGTATCTAATACTTGAGAAGGAGGGGACGAAAGCCAGGGGAGCCGCACAACCGCCAAGGACATCCAGGTCTTTCTTGGGAAACCCCGTCAAATTGGGGAAGTGTTTTTTTTAGGTCCAAACCTATCACATCTGATGTTTGATGGTGTTTTCTCATTGTTTTTTGGTGTCTTCAATATTGTTGGGGATAGGTGTGACAGCACCCAATGATTAATGATATGTCCAAAATAATATGGCAAAAAAAAAGATACGTCTTACCCTCCAGGGAACTAATGGGGAAGTTTGGAAAATCATGGACTCAAAACTGCCATTTTTGGGTGGATATGTTAGTTCCCTGGAGTATGTCTTAAAACAACTCCACTCCATCCCATCAAAAAACACCAAATCCAGACCTCTTTCTCCTTCAACCACTCAACAGCAATGTTGCAATGCACAGAATCCTTGACCGCAGAAGCATCCATGGCTGGACCTGCAAACAGCAGCGCTTACGACAGGCAGAGATGACGAGTTCGTGGCTGGCTGCCAGGGTTGTAGCTTTGGCCCGGAAGAATGAAACCCTGGAAAGCAATATTTAGATCCAGCTTGGTACCATCTGTGGCAGCTTCCAACCGAATGCTGGCGGCTGTAAAATCCTGAATACATGAGATATGTACGACGTCGGAATATCAGAATTGCTGCTGTTGATGGTTCAGAAATCAGAAACAACCACCTGGGATGTATGAAAAACCCTGTAAAAAATAGGAGAAACTACCAACCTCAACTGGTGCAGGATTTCTTCCATCAACGGTATGTACTGTCGGAACATGCTGGAATATATATATATATATACTGAAAATGATAATAACAACTTCACCACGCCTTCACCACCAACACAAAGGAAAATGGGTGCATCGCTTCCAGATTTCCAATATGTAGCATTCACATAGTAGGCCTGACGACGACGCAACTCCCCCAAAGTCGTGGGGGTGTTGGAGACTTTATGACATCCAAAAATCTCAACCTAAATAAAATAGGAATTAAAAAAAACACAAAAAACATCGAGAATATATAAGTGATATATACCTTGACTGATTTTTTTCTCTTTGACCACGTGTGACTTGAGCTGTAAATTTGATTAACGATTCACTAAACACTAAACCAAGTTGGAGCAACCATTTTGAACTCTGCGCCTGCTGCCAGGTCTTCTTATTCGCAGGGTCAAAGTGATCCTCAGGGTAGAGGACTGGTGACTTATACCACAACCCCCAACTCATTTTCACGATGAGATCAAGGCCCAAGGCACCTGTATCTGTTCATGGTAATAGGCCGGTGATACACCGGTGGGCTTCCTGGCCACCAGAGGAATTCGAAGCACATCCAGAGTGGTGAAAAACCGAAAGATGGGGAATTCCTCAGGGACGGACACAAACATTTCCCCCCTGATTTGCCACATATTTCGTCCCTCAAGTTAAATATGTAGCCCCACCTTCGGCCGTATTTATCGGGAAAAATGATTCGCCAGCCCACCATTTTCGTCCCTTAGATAGTTCACTGGTGGCCTTATTAAAGAGGGCCGGCGACGGCTACACCTTGGAGAAATAAAACCCCGAGGCAATGGAGGTTTGATAGGTTATTTCCGCCCTTCAACCTTCAACCACAGCCCACCTGATTTCGGACTGCAGAAACTTTGCCTCCACCACAGCAAACCTGTGTGAAAACTCAAAGCTCCAACAAACAAGAATCCCATGTTGGGATGGATTCCCCGTAAAAAACCAGCCGTGGCACAAACTCTAAAAGGAATATTTTGAGAAATAAAGGTTATACCGTTATACCAAGTTGTTTGTATCATTGAAACATCATTCTCAAAAATATCAATGATATCATTTCACGCATGATGTTTTTACTTTTCAATCACAGGCTGGAGAAAAATTATTACAAAATAACCCGGTTGAATTTCAACCAAAAACAAACATGTTTTTTTAACACTAAGATCTATTTAGAAACCTAGGATCAGCTCCAAATTGCTCCCTGTTATGGTTCAGGATTTTATCATACCCCCCCTAGCTCCAAAATCGCTCGTTTCCAAGCACCAGTGGCACAACTCTAAGTTGCCCCGACAGCAAAAAGCACCACACGCCAAGCTCAAGCAGTCTGGCGGCCGAAACAAAAAAAGCCATACTAGGTGGGCCCCGGATCCAGTAATAAATGTCAAAGGTTGTTTCAACACACCTTTGGAACACACCCCGAGCAACCTTTACCAACAGGCTATAAAGGGATTCCTTTCATAATTGGCTAGGGGGATTGCCAGGGGTGTGCTCTAGGGGTGTGTTATCATTTTCTTGGAAAAGGGGGTTGTCCCCTCCCTGAAACTAACAGCTCGCCCATGGAGACTCCCCCATCGAAATCCTGGTAAACACCTTCAAAATGGTGGATTTTCCAAGGCTATGTCAGTTTACAGGAGTGTAACTTCTATGTAGGATTATAACCCCATTTATAACACTGGATCCGGGGCCCACCTTGTAGCTCAGCGGAAATTTTAGGCTAGCCGCGGCTAACTCCCCCCAAGTGCCCACCGGGCTCCAAAAGCTTTACATAGACAACCTGATTACCGGATCATTGGGCGGTTCATAATGCATCTTTTTGTTCAGCCCTTGTTTCTTGAGGATGGGGGTGGGGTTAACATAGTGAAAAATGGTACCCTGAAATTTCCTCATCCAACAAAAAACACAAAACACGATCTCCCCAGTACATCTAACTTACTGGATGTTGGTCACGGATCTCTTGGCACCTTTTCACCGGAAAAAAAAAGTAACGCAAAACGCACCTTTGGCACATGGCGGAATGTAAAATCTGAGGATGCGCGATCCCCGGATCGGGTGGAAAAGCGGCGGAACCAAAGAGTGGTTCCGCTGTAGGAGGTGTGAAAAATCCAAGAGGTTTGCCCCAGCTTCTTGATTTCAAAAAAACTTTGGAAGAAACAAATGACAGGCGCTGTAAAGAATCCATGTGTCATCCAACATCTTTTTCAAGAATCCACTGTCAAAATTTTGGTGGGAACATGCTTGAAAAGTGACATTCACGAATCGAATCTTTCAACAAAACGAAACCTGGTGGGGCACTCCTGCTGTTTGAATTTTCACTCGGTAGCCCCTATGACTTGGTGTCAAAAAAAAATCATCTCTCGCGGGTGTTTTGTTGGTGAGTTCGTGGTGCTTCTTGTTCTTCAAAAAGCTGTGATTTCTGAATCGGAAAAGCTGAGGAGAAAGCAATCACAGTTTAGCAGCATCTGAACAAAAGTTGGTGGTTTCAACCCATGAACTTCTTCAGACGTCATCATTTCCCTCGTTTTCAATCTGTAAACAAATCCAAAAGTCTCTCGAAAGAAAAGGCACCCAAAAATTCACCATCAGATCTTCATGTATAAAGAAATCCGCAAATCAGCAAATCATGTCATTCAGGTAGTTGTAAAACTGCCTTTGACAGTGGGATCTCATATATTATACATATCTATATCACCGAAAAAAAAGTTCCTATCATTAGTATCCTTCCGGATCATCTTCCCCATCTCTGCTTTTTTTTTGAGCCCGTTTTTTTAGAACACAGGATTGGAACGCCCCTCGGCAGGCTGCTGATTTCGTTTCCTCGGTTTTAGGTGGCGGATACCCCTACAGGATACCCCGCCCCCCCCAATGCCACCCATGCCAGGAAGTAACCGGCCTTACCGTTGATGGCTGGAAATCCGGTAAACTCACCAGTTGAGGATTGGCCTAGTTTGATCCCATTATTGACCCGGTTTTAGCACCATCCCAGGTGGTTTTCTCGCCGGATTTCTGGTTGCCATCCAACAGTATTGATAACGGCCATCTTAAGAGATCATGGTAGTCAATAATCCCTTAATAAGGCCTTATTTCATAAATGATAGTCTTGATCTCTAAAGATGTCCACTATCATAGGGCCTAATCTTGGGTGGCATAAGGCCATTCAAACTCATGAGGGGTGACATTGGGGATGATCTGAGTTGACCCAAAAAAAACAGCGGTCAGGTGGCCATGGCACACATTCGAACTCTAAGAAACACTTGACCGCGGTGAAGTGTTTGTTCAAGCGTTCAAGTTTTTTTTTAAAAACAAATCGTCATTTAAGTTGATGGGAGAAAGGATTCCTCATTTGAAAACGTCTTCATGAGATATGAGTGAATTATAGTTAATTACTCCTTCCTTCCATAATGATGCACGGTTCAGTGGAACTTAAGTCCTATTCCCTTTACACTTTGCCCAAAACAAACACAAATTCCCCATGGATTTTCCACCTATCCAACATCATAAGCGATGGAATTTGCCAGGTTGAAACCTGGCGCCACAAGAATCCAATAGGCCAAGGTTCGCAACGAAGAAAATGCAGTTGTATCGATTGCTGCTCAGACCCTCAGCATTGCCGGTGTATCTGGCCACCTGACAGCAGGCGGCCAAAGAAAATGAAGAAATGGTAGAATGAGACATCTCAACAATGGAAGAAAACAGCCAATCTCCAAAAAAAATGTTGGCACAAAAAGGGATTTGAAAACCACCAGGCAACTTTATGTTCTTCCTCCAAAATGTCAAAGTACTTGCAGATGTATGGTCGCACTTCTTCCCAGCTCAATTCGATGGAGATTTCATGCGGCACATCAGCATAGTGGTAGAGTAGGGGTCCAATGTTGGTCCAAATACCATCTCTTCGAACGATATATGCAATGGTTCGGATATACAGAAACCTTGGCAAGGGTCAGGTTTCCAAAAACTTTTTTGTTGGGGGAAACACCGCAATTTTTGTTTGTCAAACGGAAAGCTTGACAGAATTGATTCACAAAGCGAGTGGTCATCATGTTTTAATGAGTTGGGAAAAAACACAAAAAAAAAGCTGTCAAAATGTGAAAAAATTCTACACCCGCCAAGTTTGACAGCTCGCCCCTGAAAAAATGTTACCTTACCAAAATTCGGAAACTTCAACATCGTCCAATCCCATCATGGCTTGAAAAAGTTCAACTTTGTGGGGTTTCAGAACCCCTGACTCTCCCATACGGAAGTGGTTCAGTGAAAAATTACCCGAAAAATGAAAGAAAACTTACCCTCCCTGAAACTAACATTTTCGCACCTGAAAATTGATGGTTGGAAGACGATCGTTTCCTTTTGAGTTAGCTTCCTGGTAGGTGCTATGTTAGTTTCAGGGAGGGTAATATTGGAGATACCCTCCAGGGAACGATCACATATCCCCTTCCGTTTGGCACTTTTGAGACGATGATTTTCCTTTTCCCGTTGGGTGGGATATGTGATCGTTCCCCAGAGGGAACTAACCCCTTTTCCACGAAAAACCATGATTTATGGGAGAAAGGCTTTCCAGTTCCAAAAACCCAAGCGACACATTCTTCGCAGTGTCCAAGAAAAAGCAGGTCGCCATGGCATCCCATGCTGACTCCTCAGGCGACCATTTTATCCCCCCCACCAGATCACCATTCCTCCGTAAGGGAACCGCCAAGATACCTGGTTCTTATAGACCTCCACAAACTCCTCAGGAGGTTTTCCAAATTGAAAGGTTTTCTCAAAAACCCTTCTGACCCTTCTGACCCTGAATTGGATTGTAAAATATCTTCACGCTTACCCTCCAGGAAATTAACATATCCCACCTGGGGAAAAGGAAAATCATCTTCAAAATGTCATTTTTGATGGGATATGTTAGTGCCCTGGAGGGTATCAAGGTTTGATGATGGAATTTTCAGGAAAAATTACCAGAACGACCTTCTGATCTCAGAAAGTGCTCGAAATCGCCAATTTTTGCACCATTTTTGTTCGCTGCATTTCATGTCACCATGTCCAACATAACATCAAAAAAATCAATCACCGAAATTCTCAACACAAAAATTTCCACACTCCAAGCTTCACCAGCAGCCATTGACAATTGTGCAGAAGGGCCCAAGGCAACCATAGGACAAACATCTGGAATCTTCACACATCTTAGGTGATCCCATCTTCCTCTCCTTAGGAGGAGGGATATCCACAGGAATGACAAATGTCGTGGTAACCACGTGGTAAACAAAACAAGCTAAACGTGGCTTGAATAATAGCAACTTGATGTAAGATCAATCGAAAAACATCTCTGAACTTCAAAAACATGAAACATGGAAACATAAGGAATCCACCACTTTCACATCTCTGTAATAAAAAAATTCTGTTTCAAAGGAACCATCTGCAAAGAAAAAAACATCTGAATCATTGAGGCAGGCCTATCAAAACTCCAGTCCAAGGTGCCTGTTCGCAAGCGTGAGCCTCGGACGACCAGAACCCAAAGGCCCGGACTGGAATATTGAGCTACATGAAATCCCATAAATTTAGGTTAAATGTAGGTAAATATTCCAGTCCCATGGAATTTTTTATGACCCTTTCAGGTGGTCAATTTCTTTTCCACTGATTTTTTTGAACAACTTTATTGACCAGCCACCGACTTTTCTTCAAACAACTTTTTCATCATCCTTCCCAAAAATCTCGTTTTTCTCGTGCCCAAGTGGCGCGAAGGGAAAAATGTTGAAGCATTCGGCTTTTTCGCTACGGTTCAGGATAAGGTGAGTCCCAAGCAGCATATGGTATGAGAACCTGAAGGTCGAAAGATTCAAGAACTAATGGTTTGGGTTCATGGTTAATAGTATAGTTAATAGGGATTCTTATGATGGTTTATGAAATCCAAGGGGCCCACCCCCCCCCAATGCCAACCCTGCCGAGAAATAAGGCCTTATGAAGGGGTTACTAACCATCATTGTTCCTCAACTAATGGTTAGTTGGTGGTTAATGGTGGTTGATAGGGTTTCGTATGGTGGTTTATGAAATAATCCCCATGTAACTGAGTAGTATTTCATCCCCTATACTAACAAATCAACTAATGGTTAATTGGTGGTTTGGGGCCCGGTGGTTTGGGGCCCTCGAATCGGGATCTCCCTAAGTAACTGTTTCCCTTTTCATAAAGGGATCCAAGCACCAACCAACCCAAACCACCCAGCTTCACCATTAGTTGAGGAATTGATGCAAAAATAATCTATTCAACACCATATCCAAGAAATCTCCAACAGGACCCACTGAATGGACCCCTAAACCTGTGTATCTAATAGCTCTAGGGTTGGTCATGAATGAAGTTTCCACCAACCCTTGAGTCGAAATCCTTGAAACTATAAGGTTACTAAATGGAGGTGAAAACAAAAGGGGAATACAGAGGTCATTATATGATACCGGGCCCCAAACAATGCACTACTATTGCCGGGAAATCCTTCAACATTACCATACATGTTCAGCATCAAGTTTGATTTCAGCCAAATTCCCATCTGATGATCTCATATCGAAATCTCAAAATGACCTCGACACCGTGACAGTCATAAGGCTGTCTCAGGGCCACAATAATCATGTAAGATCCTTCCGATTGGACATTTACAACCCCAGATATATATCAAAATTTACTTCTACGGTTCCTAGGAACTCCAAGGAATGGTTCCTCTCATGTAAACAAAACATGATCTTAAAGAAATGATATGAATATATGGGGGGTTCCTAAAATGGTGGTACCCAACAACCATGGGTTTTCCTACTAAAAATGATCATTCTGGGGTGTTTTGGGGGTACCACCGTTTTAGGAAACCCCCATATGTCATGGTTTGGTATGATTATGACAATATGCTATGATATGATTCCCTTCATTGGTTTCTAACGGTGAACCGGGTCACCGTGACCAAAAACCAACAACAGGGAGGGAGCCCCTTGCAGCCAAGATTTGCCAAGGAAAGATTTGCCAAGTGAGCTTTGTGGGAAAAAAACCTTCTTACTTTCCATGGTTATTTCACAAGGATTTCCATGAAATGTGATATAATAATAAACCCTATATTAACAAAAAAAAGGTAGTATATATAATCTCCTTTCCCTATCCAACCGAAACGGAAACGTGTTTTTTTCAGGAAACCTCACCTTTTTCAACCCAAAGGAACTCATTGCCCTGAGCGGCATAGCCCAAACGGACCAAATCGAAAGGGAGTCGTGCCAGACCACAACCCGGACATAAAACGCAAGGTGGTCGGCCCGCTCGCCCTCCAAGGTCGGTCGAAACATCGAAAATCGACGTAAAATGTTTGGACCAAATCCGAAGCTGGTTGGTGGTTGAACCAACCCATTTGAAAAATATGCGCCAGTCAAATTGGATCATTTTCCCTAGGAAGGGGTGAAAATAAAAAAATATGTGAAACCACCTAGCAAGTAACTGATTGATTCATCTGAAAAAAATCAGTTGGGGGAGAGAGATGATTTATATGAGATACCAAGAAGAAAAACACATGAATAACCTGAGATGGTTGTTTCTTTGAGGCGTGTACCAAGAAAAAACCCATGAGTCATGCTCTTGACTTTTTGAAAGAAGATTCAAAAGTTGAATTCCAAAAAGCAATGACCGTATCCCAAACAGGAAAGGGACAAAGATGCCACAGCTACATTGTATCCCAACAGAACCCAACCCAGACAGTGGGAACCTTGCTATTAGCAACAAGTGAGTTCCATGACATATAATATGCATTAATATACATCTCCAACAATCCTCATCCTCCGCAAGTCATACTACTTCACCTTTCGCGGAATTTCCTCCCATGGCACCGGCACCTTTGGGTGGTAAATGCTTCAGCAATGCCGAGATTAAGGGACTATAGCTGGCCGCACGTTCCGCTTGTCCCTCCTTGGCCCAGTCCCGTACGAACTGTCGCAACGTAGACCGGACCTGGAGGATTTGAGTCGGAGACTTGCCCCAGGGTCGGAACCACAAGGCGTAGTTTAGTGGTGGGTGTTTGAAGCTTAAAAAAAAAAACACCCGCTGGGGGTGGAAAATTCACATTACGATATATGGGTCAAAATCTTCAAAATGGTCATTTTTCCAGGTGTAAACCATTCCATTCAAATGATATTCTTGAGGTGAAGCACTTTAACCCTCTGGTAGTTCCTAACATGGCGATTGCTGGAAGTTTTCCCCCATTTGAAAATAGGAAATACATCTTCAATAATTGGTCCATTTTCCAGCCTGCTATGTTAGATTACCGGAGGGTAGCATTGATTATGGGTCATACGGGCCAACTTTGATACATCTTGAAATGGTTGTCTTTCAAATGTCATCTTAGTTGTCCAATGAAAATTAACATTTTGAACCCAAAAACCACCCAATTGAAATCTGGAAAATCATCTGAACCAAACCTCCATGTTTGGGTTCAAATTATGAATTTTCCAGGATTTTTTATCAAGTCTTTTGCCCATTTTTACAAGGCTGTAGTCGAAGTCAACTCAATGTCCTTGAAGGCCAAAAATACTTTAGTCACAGAACAAAGTCCAAAGGTGATTTCCAAGCATTTCCCATTCATAAAGCTTTGGGAAGCATCATCCAATTTGACATAACCAACCATTACCTTCCCGAAGTTTAACAGGAAACGCCCCTGAAAAGTTACCGGGGCGAGCTGGTTCAACTTCGGGGGGGTAGAAAATGGGTTGTCTTTAGTAAACACCAGGCTCCGACATTTTTGATCTGGGATTACCCTTTGGTAAACTAACCTTGCAGGCTCGGAAAATGGACCCCGACTTGAAGATGTATGAACCCAACTTGAAGATGGGGATTAAACCCAGCCATGTTAGTTTATTGGAGTGTAAACTAGCTTATTTCTTTTGAACGGCTGAACATGTGTGAAAGTGAAAGAAAACTGCGCAAAAAAAAACAACCTCTGATGAGACTTAAATCATGGCCAGTCAAAGAACTACCCCCATGTTCAGGTAACCCCCATGACAAAATAAGGCCTGAATTTTTAAGAAGGGGGGTTATGAACCATAGTTCTGGGCAATTTATTATAAATCCTTACCCTGAATGTTTCGGTCATTTTGGGATGATTCCCCTTACAATCACCACCATTTGGGGTGAGTAGTTGTTTCCATTAAGGTCTTTCCCCACCCCGCACCTTGGAGGAATTTCGACTGGCCACACGATGGCCTTCAGGAACGGTAGTGACCTCACCGCATCGGCGACACCGAGGGAACTTTCCCCCGACAAAACTTTGCCGAATTTGCGGAGATTTTGGATGTACCAAAAATGTGGGGAGAAAAAAACCCAACCAAATGGGGAGAGTATGTACCCTAAATTGGTGGCCACCAATTTTGGCACCTACTATAAAAGAAAAAAATATGGATGTTAAGGCATATGGCTCCTCAGCATGTTTGTTGTAGAAAATCCCTATGAAACCGTCACTTTGCAATGTTGGCATGGCCGGAAGAAGGCCACCGCTGTAGCATTGAAGGCGGAGACAACAAAAATCCACTGTTGCACTATTGCTGGGTGGGGAGCAATCGAATGTAAACCCCAAACCATACCCCAGTCATCCCCGAAATCACCCCCAAATGATTCAGGAATTCCAATCGTAAATTGGTTGGGGGTGTGGAGTATGTTTGAGGGGTATGTTGGAAAATTCTTAGATGCATGTGAGTTTGTTGGGGGAATGGTGATTGGTTGGGTCCTGCCAAAACACCGTAACAATGGATAATTGGATAATGAACTGGATAATTAACAATTGGATAATTGACAATTGGATACTTGGATAATTTCCATTTATTAACAATCAAAAGATTCTTTACGCACTGTTGCAGGATTTTTCGCGGTCACAAGTGAGCAACTAGATCGCCAACTTGCCAAGCAACCAGCTCGAAAGCATCGTCTCCCAGGTCGGCGCCACAAACGTCTGGATTGGGCATCATCCTGGAACCAACAACAAAAAAAAACATCATAACCTCCCCTACTCTTGATAGCTGAAATCCTGCACCCGTTGCGGGAACGGTAGTTTATCCCCACTATTTACAAGGTTTTAGCACCATCCCAGGCCGGTTAGCCGGATTCTGAACCATCAAGAGTAGGTTTAACCAACATCTCCGTGATGGCCCAAACAAAAATCTTCAAACATCTTCAAAAAATCCCCAAAAAGTCCGCTTACAAGACTTACTTGACAGATATATTCAAAAATATAAAAAGCCGCTACAATTCGAAAAAAAAATATCCCCTCCTTTTACTTAGAGCCCCCCAGGGGCCCTACCAGTGGAGTCATGAAATATAGAGGAAACCTGGGCTTTCTGAGGCAGCTGAACCCCAAGGAAAAGATGGCATCCAAAAATTCACGTTGAACCAGATATATATGTATATATATGTATTATTCTTGTATTATATAACTATATATATAAATATGCATTTTTTATTCCACTCGGTCTGTAGCGGTGAGCTGCCTGCATGCGACATGATCAAAAGCCGTTTTGGCGGATCATGGTTTGAATCTGTACAAGATCTGTGCGGTGAAACTAGCCGTGGAAATCACGGGTCATGATAGCACCACGTGTGGAGTCCACATATGGGTCCCAGAATCCAGTCAATGCCTTCAGCGCAGCCTGTAGTTGTGGCGGTTCCGCCACATAGTCCTGACGCGGACATGAATCCAAAAACGTCAAGTAGACTTCGCTAAGCACCCTGTTCATCCTA